>KZ506125.1:182367-196912 GCA_002844005.1 Limosa lapponica baueri
GGCTGCCCAGGGAGGTGGTTGAGGCACCATCCCTGGAAGTGTTCAAAAGACAGGTTGACATGGTGCTGGGAGACATGGTTTAGTGATAGTGTTGTGTGTTTTGTGTGGGTTTGTGTGGTGGTTTTTTTTTGGTTTTTTTTTTGTTTGTTTGTTTGTTTTTTTTGTCAGAGTTAGGTTGATGGTTGGACAAGATGATCTTGAAGGTCCCTTCCAACCTAGAGGATTCTGTGTGATAGATTTTCTAGACATGTACTGTGAAATAGATATCATAATAATTTTAGAGAAAAGATATTCTTGCACATGGATCTGGCAGATATCTCTACCAAATACTGAAATGAAAATTCTTTTAGATCAGAAAGTATATTTATAACAGAATTAGCCAGAGAAAGTAATCTGCGACTGACGTGCTGAAATGTAATGCTCTGACGTTTTAATTTCCTACTTCTAGCTGTTGATATTGATTGGCTTGAATGAGAACACAAGGATTTGAATGGAACAGACAAAGAATTATTTTTTGTAGAAAGGGTAAATTTGAACGGGATCTTTTATTCAAAGCAAGAGGGCATAATAACTGGTATGGAAGAAGTGTAAGATTTACTGAATGAAAAAAAATAATGAAACAATGTCAAACATATCCAAAATAATATTAAGAAGGCAAGAACAAAGTACAGAAAAAGAATCTGCAAGAAGGAAGCTTATGACATCACTGCAGGGAAGTACAGAAACAAACAAAGTGAAAATACTCAAAACATAGTTAAACTGAACTTTTTAAAGAAAATTACAACTGTCAGTGACAAAGATAAAAATAGAAAAGGGTCAGCAGGGATAGGAAACAGAAGAAAATTGATACTAACACATGCTCAGAAAGGAATAAATATCAAGGTTGATCTATTCCAGGTACCAAAGGAATATATTCGTCTCAGTTTTTTATTTATTTTTTTTTTAAATGTGACTGCTACACAGAAAAATAATGGTAACCTATCATAAAAAAAAAGAAAAAAAGTATGTGACAGAAATAAGGATATCTGACATGTAAACAAACCTTAGGTTGCATATTCTGACAAAATCAGGATAGTCCATTAGTCTCTGTCCCTGACGAACCTATTCCTTAAAAGAATCATTAGTTCAAATTGAAAGTCCATTACTAGGAATGAATGATGGCAATGCTCTCTGAATGGAGAGCAGGAAATACAGCACTGTATGTACAGCAGAGGATAATAGGCCTCAGTGCTGCATAATGGCTCAGAACATATTTTGGAGAAAAAAATTACCAAATCCATGGAACTCCTCAGACTCTTGGGTAAGTTACAAAATTGCATTAGATAGCACATAAGATTCACTCTCTCTATATATATATTTGCAAGTACACTTATATGCATATTTTCTGACAGGTGATCTATTAGATCATCGTAGTCGTCAGTCCAATCTATATAGATTTATAAAAGCACTTCATACAGCTCCCTATAGAAAATAATATTTCAAATGGACTTATATTAATCAGAAATTATGAATAGCTAGGTTACAGGAAAGTGACACAAGTTACATCAAAAAAAACAGACTGGAAAGAGATTAGACAGTGATTTTCCTAGATATTATTCTTGCAGTAGAATTGTTTAATATTTTCAATAGAAACCTTCATGCAAGAAGTAAATGGGTGCTCTGAGATGTGTAGGTGATACAAAGTGTAAATACAAAGTATTATCCATACTCTGGAGGACCAGACCAATAAATTGAAGAATCAGAAGAATCTGTGGACTAAAGCAATGGAAATTGAATTAAATTTAAAAATAAAAAGTGCAAAGATATATACTTCAGGATTAAGGAGAACTTGAGCCTATAAATGTAAACTACATTGACTGTACGTGAGAAAGGAAAGGAAAAATCTGAATCCATTGGTGAGTAATGGGATGGCAACGTGATGTGGCTGTGAAAATGCTAATGATGTCCTGGGATGCATCAAGCAAGATATTCTCAGTACAGATAGGAAACGCTGTTCCTATTTTGTAACATCTTTGCAGGATCTTACTCAAAATATTCTATACAGTATTACTCATCTGATAATGATGAAATTAACCTGAATTAGGTGCAGAAAAAGACGACAAGAATGACTACAAGAATAGAAAAATCCTTAAGAATGTTAGAAGAGACAGTAAAAATGTTGAGAGAAGATTGCTTTCTTTGTAAGTGTGCAAATATGAGAAGGACAAGAATGATCTGCTTTATAAGGCAAGGTTATGCATGTTTGATAATCCTTTTGGTGAAGAAATTTTTCCTAATATCCAATCTAAACCTCCCCTGGTGCAACTTGAGGCTGTTTCATCTCTTCCTATTACTTGTTATGTGGGAAAAGAGACCAACCCCCACCTTGCTACAACCTCCTTTCAGGTAGTTGTAGATAGTGATAAGGTCTTCCCTGAACCTCCTTTTCTCCAGGCTAAACAATCCCAGTTGCCTCAGCTGCTCCTCATAAAATCTGTTCTTTAGACCCTTCACCAGCTTCGTTGCCTGTGAACAATGAAGCCCTTGGACAAGGCCAACGAAGCTGGTGGAGGGTCTAGAACACAAGTCTTGCTCCTTGGGGCCTTAAAGCAGCATTCTGGGTCTGTGTTACTGAATGGGTATAAGTCTGATTTGAGATTCGATGAAATTCATAGAATATTTTAAAATTTAGGATTGAGATTATAAAGAACCAAATTCTAGCTGTAAGAGTCTCTTAAACACTGCATATGCATATACCTACAAAATCACTGGGTTTAGTTAAGCAACGTTGACTTCTCTTTTTTTCCTTTTACTGATACTCATCTTTCCTTTCCCAATTTCTGTCATTTCTGGATGAATATCTGAAACTACCTGTTATCATTCCCCTACAGTATGTCACTCAAGACCACTTTCCCAGTACTTAATTGGGAAAAGACAACTAACCCTGGCATTCTCTAGCCTCATGATATTTGCACAGAGGAGTCCTTTTCACACGGTTATCATGACTAATGCAGCTCCACATATTATTGTACAGAAAAGAGCAAGAAATTCAGAAGGCTTCTGCAGTATCTTTCTGTATAGTGCTCCAGAAAAGAAATGGGGGAAAAAGTAAAAAGGTTTTGTTAGGAAAAAAAAAAAAAAAATCATAAATTGAGATTAAGCAAAGGGAAATTCACATTGGGAAATTCACATTTTTATACTGAGGAGGAAACATAACATTTTCATAATTTCAGTCTGAAGTTTTACTTATTTTATATGCAAAAATAAACAAATGTGTGGAAAAAGGTTTGTATGACAATATTTTTTTAGTTTCTTACTCTTTGTCTTCTCCACTGCTTTTTCTGCTCCAACATGACAAGAAAGTAGCAGGAAATTGAATGTTATATCTTCTCAGTTCTTTTGTTGTCTGTTTTAAAGCAATTTATACATAATAACTTTACAACGTACATATTTTTAAAATAAATATCATTCATCTACAGAAAGCAGAATGCCTTATAATATTAGATTCACTGACAGCTGAGCCATGTTACCTTTAAATCACTAATGTAATTGTTTCCCCTAATTAGGGAAAGGTCAGTGTAGAATAAGAATAATAATCATAGTGATAAAACTTCACCTTTATAGCATTTAGTCGAGTATTAGAGGTCTATTTACACAGAAGAAGCTAAGAATCAGGGCAGAGACTATTTAAGTGACTTACCCAAGGCCAAACAATTTAATTCCAGTAACAAAAATAAGATTCCATAATTTAAGTCTCCTTTTTTTCCTAGCTAGACCTCACTCCTGCCAAGCACCTGTCTTATAGACAAATACCCTTGTTCTCTATGGTGAACTGAAATGAAAGGAAATGAAGTCACCTTGTGTGATTTTTATTAGCTGACCTGTCTTGATGAAATATTGAATCCTCTAAAGATGGTGCATAGAATTTATCTTTCTGGTCCTAGATATGTTAATAATATTCTTTTACTCTTTCTTCTGTAGAAATTTTGGATATAACAGAAATGTGGCAGTGTCACTAGAGGTGCATCCTTACAGAACCATCTTTTGCAATTGGGTAGACTTAAGAGCAAAAGAGAGCAGATGTGATAGTAAAGGACTCAATACATTAACAGCTTAAATAAAAAGTAAATGGCATATCAGACAGAAATGTGAAGGAAGTGAAATACCTCCTATCTAAATATATACATGCAGTCGCAGCTGTTTCCGAGGTAACACGATGTGCCTTTCTGAACAGTAATTCCCAAAAGCAGGTGTAACTTTCAAGGGATGAGTCAGTGCAGAAAGACATTCAGACCCATAACATTTCTAACACCAGCAGTTAGTTATTTTAGGTGAATTTTTCCTTGTCATGGGCTTTTATATAATCACTAGCAAAAGTTTGCCTGGAAAATAAGTGCAGTCTTTTAGCAATCTCTATCTCTTCTTACTGCAGAGTGATTCTGTATGTCAATAAAACAGGAACAAAAATAAATTAATAAGAAAGTCAGGAGGGGTAAGAAAGAGTATTTGATTAAGGCTTCACTGCCTGACAGAATAGCTGTCTATATACCTTTTGTGCATCTTTTATTTTTGCAAAACTGGGTACTAGCCAGTAGTGTACAATGCTCCATAGGCAGGGAATCCAGAGCTTCTCAGTGTGCATGTAAAATACTGCTATTCTCATCATGCTCGCACTTCTTTGCACACAAGATAGTGATTACCTAAGGCAGTGTGGGATCAGACCAAGAAAGACAGGGAAAAGGACTATTTCTTAATGATCAATATTTAAGTGAGAAAATACAGAATAATAACAAACACATCCATTTTCATGAGCTTTCACCTTTTTTCCCAGTGTTTGCAATAACATTAATCAATTTTTAATTATGAATTCAGGCAGACGTTAAAATATTCAAACTGTATAAAATTTTCCAATAGATTACCAATGCATTAAAACCCACTAAAAATTACATTTTTGTAGCATACCTGTAAAAACTGTTAATCATCTCTGCAGAAGATCTATTTAAAACCTGTGCACAGATTTAGAAACTAGATTCCTGCTGTATTACATTGGGGTGCTATAATGTACCTATTAGTACTTTCCTCAGAGTGCCAGTGGACTAAAATATCTAACAATGCACAGAATGAATATGGAACATCTACTTGTTAATCTTTCATAGTATCAGTGTATCTTGCTGCGCCTTAGTCGATTGTCAAATACTCTAAGAGTGGTTTACAGCGAAGGACTGCAGATTTGCCATTTTAATGTGCTTTTTTGTGGGCTTGCTATTGCATGAGGTCCCACAAAAGCTTTTATGGGATGTGATTAACTATTTGTTTCTTATTCTTACTTACATTTTTCATTCACAGATTGAAAGTAGAGGCCTACAGTCAAAGGAGATGTGGCTGGCTGCCTTTCAGCACTACAATGGAGAGTAATCATCTGGCATTTATATTCTTTTCCCCCCTCACACACTCTTGGTCTTATGTGGCAATAATCATAATCTAGGTAAAAGTGCAGAGAATATAAAATATCCATATTCTGCTGTATTTTTGCGAAATGACAATATATTTATATGAATAATTCTTAATATTACATCAGTATTTTAGGTAATAAGAAGATGATATCATGCAAAGAAGCCTTGAAAATTTGGAAAGGTATGTCAGAACACAGACAAGATTAAGAAGTTAATATCCACAAAAACAAGAACATAAGAATGGCCATAGTTCAGAGTGACGGTCCTGTAAGCAAAAGTGAAAAGCTAATATAGAAGAAACCTAGCAAGCAGAGAATGTGCTGAAATGTTCTCAAAAGACTTTCTCAGCTTTGAGACGGGAATTGCAGTTCCAGGACTCAAGGCAGCTTTATGTCTTTGTCTACCAGAAGAAGGCTGGGAATGGAAAGTGCTGTCACATCTCTAGGCAGGTGTGTTCCTCTTGCCTTTTATCACAGTCAGACTGTTTTCCTCAAAATAATTTGCCCGTCATTGTATAAACATACTGCACTTCAGAGACTTCACATTCTTTGGTAAGATCAACTTACTAGTCAGAGAACCATGGACCTTTACGAGTTCACTCATACTCGTCAGCTGTCACATCTGGCCAGACAGTAAAGCCTACTGATTTGTGTAGTTTACTTAAAAACTATGTAAAAAACATACCACTGTATTTTGAGAAATAGCTTTAATCTATTAGTTGTTGCCAGAGAAACAGAAACAAAGGAAATTGGTTCTGCAACTTCCAGTTGTAGGGAACTGCAGTAAAATCATTAAGATCAGTGTGAACGGAAAATGAACAGTATTTTTCAGCTATAGAAGCAATGGAAAGAAAAACAGAAGAAAGTGATGCCTATAAGAATAGCACATGCTGGTAGCATGTAGATTATCAGGTGGTTATCAAGACCCACACACACCTACATGTTAATTCTTAAAGCATCTGTATCAATAGACAAATAACTGAGTAAAATCTGAGGACTCAGTGAGGTTGGACAGGATGGAGAGATTAGTCTCTGAAGAATCAAACAGACACATGCAAAAATAACACATAATCACAAATCATCTGATGAGATGATGAGCAACTGGTGTTCCTTGGAATATGTATAATTTTGGGACCAACTGCTATTGTATAAGCACCTTGGCCACTGCATACTGGAGAGGCTGCTAAGACACGAAGATCTTTGTGCTTGTGAGTATGTGAGTATGAATATGAGTATTAATGAATTAAATTACTTGGGTTTGTTTGGTTTAGTTTTGTTTTGAATAAAATCACCTTTTCTTCCTAGAAGGTCTGTACTAAGTTTTCCTAGATTTTTGCTATTGTGTTATGACACTACTTCCTACCTTCTCTATTTCTACTTTGTTCTTCTTATTTTCTATTTTATCATATATCCTCCTTCTGCATGAGCTGAAAACAAAACAAAACAAAGCAAACAAACAAACAAACACAAAAACCCCCACCAAATACTCCAAATAACATACCAAGATGTGGTCCCTAAGAGCTTGTTTTACAGGTAGCACTTTCAAGCCATAGAGGTCTACAAGAAAGAATTACAAAAACTGAAGTACAGCTAGACTATGAGCCAGTTCCAAAAATGTCTCCCTTAACAGTGATTAAACAAGATGCCTTCCATCAAGAGGATCCAATTCAGTCTGGTTTTTTCTACGTCATAGATCTTATAGGAGCCTCTCGAAAATCGTCGGGTGGAATCCAGTAGAAGTTCAGTGGTTAGTCTGACTTGGAGGTTACATGACTTATCCATCTACATAGTTTGCAGAAAACTGAAAAAAATATCAAAGGCAGAGATTCAAAAAGGAAAATGTATTTCTTGGTTATTAATGAGGAAAAGGAAGTGGAGTGAAATACATCCACAATGGCTTTCACAGCATGAAGTGCAGCTGTCCTCTACGTGGCCAGCCAGCTTGGAAGGGCAGTGCAAAGGGGCAACAAAGGCCATTCTACTAATTGTCTTTTGGTGACATTTTGTTTCGAACAGGAGGTGCGTAAATAAAGTAAATTCTGATATTAAAGATAATTGTATCAGGCCATGAAGGATATACTCCAAAATAGAATCATCTGACCCTCCAAAAGGCACCAGCCTCGTGTTAGTTATGGAAGTCCAAAGTGAGAGGAAATAAAAAGAAATACCTCAATTAAATGTTTTTTTTTTAAAAAAAAAAAACAAAACAAAAAAAAACAAACAAAAAAGACCGCCCCAAAACTATACTTAAATTTCTATCAAGTCAGGTACTTCCAAGCTCTACAAGCTGTAAATGAAGTCTGTACGTGAATGTCTCACACTTAATTAGTAGGTGACAATTTGGAATGTTAGCCACCAGCTGCCTACATGTCCAGATAATTTCAAAATAATTAGGGCGTTCTGAATATTAGTACAGGTTAGCTGTCTGTCACTAATAGAACACTATTAGTTGGTTTTCTCCCATACTATACTGGCTATTAGTTTCAACACCACTGATATTTGATTGCTTAACAAAAAAGAAGGAATGAAGAAAGGAAAGAAGGAAGGAGACAGAAAGGTAGGAAGCAAATATGCAAGTCTTAAGAGCTATGAGGTAATTTCAGACTTTCATTATAACAGCTAAGAAACTTACATATTGGGGGCTGGGAGGAGAGAGAGAATGTTGTTTTCAGTTCAGCTTTTTGCTTAGGGATTTCAGTGATTCAGTTCTGAATAACATCTGTGGCTTGATCCCAAGGCACAGAAGCAGTCATACTGACTCTGCTTGTCTTGGAACATGCCATTGACAACAAGATGTATGGACCAGGCGCAGATTTAAGTCTGATGTCCTGAAGTTGGTTTTTTTCCATATAGAATAAAAAAGCAAATGAGAGCAAGAGAGGACCTGCAAGTCTGAAATTTAGCTTTGTAGCCAATGAAAAAACAGCAGTAGCATTCCCCAGCTGTGCTTATTACTACTGCACAACAGTGATAATTACCAAATTTCTATATTTATAGAAAACTGGTGCCTCATAAATATCCAGCTGTGCTTTTATCTAAGTACAATATGTGACCGTTTTCTATAAATACAGACATTTGGTAGAAGCATTTTATAGCTGTGAAAATGGAGGATGAAGTTATAGGAATGTTTGTTTATTTATTTATTTGCAATATAGAAAAATTCTGCCTTTCAGGAAAATCAATATTACTCATTGTCATTTTCAGTGAACCCATTACTGATCATTTAGCAATTTTTGACCATGAGGGCTATACAGGGTTTTATTTTAGCAGTATGTCTTGACAGGAAACAAGCAGATTAGCGAAGTTTTCAATCATGAAGACTAATGTGCATAGTCAACGACTATACTGCCTGTAATGCTGGAAACACTGGCACCAATAAATCTGTGAGTGGTGTGGAGCTGTACAGGTACAATAAAACACGGACATTGATCCAGATGAGATAGGTGGAATATTTCAATTATTTATCTGCAAACAACCACAACAGCAGCAAAATCCTGATATAACATAAGATGCTTAACTTTGAACTTGGAATAGATCTTATAGTCACCAAAGTACCTCAGAGGCAGAAGGCAAGTTTTCAGTAATTAATGGCTTGTGGATTTAAGAAAAAATGAGGGTGTCAGCATTTACATAGTGAAGGGTAGGAGAGTATGTTGGACCAATCTAGCTGACAACTGCAGGGAGTTTTGCAAATGTTTGCAAGTGGCTTCTTAAGAAATACTCATCTGAAAATGACTATACCTATAAATGGATTACGGTATCTAAAACTGCACATGCCTGTTATTGTTAGTTCTGGCTGCTGGTCTTCTTTCATCTTGTCTAATAAGTTTTACCTTAAAATGTTTGTCCTATTTTAACAACTGCAGCAGCAGCCGAAGAGAATAAAAACAACCAACCCCCTTTTTATGCCAGACAAGCCTCTTTCTTTTTATTAGTCCAAATGGTTCCAAAGGCTTTTTTTGTATAGTGCATGATGTGTGTGTAGCTGTAGTGGCTATATATAACATCAGGACACAAAATTGGCAAGGTAGATTTCAGTCTACTGCTGATGAGCTGGCTCCTTTTATACCTCTTCCCTCCCTGAAATAAAGTGCTAAGCTTTCATATGCTATCCTGCCTCTATGTAGTCACTTGACTAAAACGGATTTTAAAATTTTCACCTGTTAAAGCTCTTCTTTCTGAAACAGCACTGAGGGAACCCAAAGCAATAAAAAACTGGCAGAAATCCCAGTGTCATCCAGAGGGGGGGGAAGAGGAGAGCTCAGGAAACTAAATTGCTGCTCAAAATGTCAGCAATTAAAATTAATTGAAAATAATTAAGTACCTCCCATTTTCTTGTTCCTCTCCAGTGTTTATTGAATTTTGATATTACTACTATGGTAAGTTCATGCACAGGCTGAAAGCAAGTTGAAAGTTATCTGCATTTTTATTCCTGATTCTTTGCAGGAGTGTGCCAGGGTACAGTGGGGACCAGGGGCCATGTCAGGGCTGGACCTGACAGCCAGGGCCCATCCCACCACCCCAGCCTGGAGTAGGCAGCTGGGGGGGCACTGGGGCAGCCACCTCCATGGGGACAGGGACAGGCTAAGGCTGGGCTAGGACATGGGCCCGCAGATGGATCTGGTTTGGTGGAGCCCAAGGCAGGCCTGTGGGGACAGGTATGAGCTGAGGCCAGTCCAGGGTGTCCCCACAGGGCATCAGGGCCTCTCCCCAGGGCTCCACAGGGACAGGATCCTTTCAGCCATGTCAGCTCTGGACTGGCCTCAATCCTTGTCAGGGACCCACGCTCCAGGCCCTGCTGAATGGTGCTGCTGTCACCATTTCAAGGAGAGGTACATGGTTCAGGCAGGCTGTCCTCCATTCCTGCTTCAGGCAGGTGTAATGTGGGGCCCCCTTTTCCCGTTTCCTCTCCTCCACCTTTGGAGGGTCTAGATATCCAAGCCAAGGCCAGTCTCTCCTGGTGCGCTGTAGCTTCTCTGTGTGAAGGTCCCTGGTTGCTTCAGGGAGCACACCAGAACAAGGACAATGCAGTCTGCAGTCATCATCTCTATTCAGGGATCCCCACCTCTGTAAAAACCTGCATACTGAAAAATGGAAGCTTTCTGAGAAATTATGTCAGGGAGTTTTGATAGCAAGTATACTTCTATTGTATTAATTACAGGAACTCAAGAAAAATCAAGACACAGTCAAAACCATAAGAGAAACTTGCTTTTTAAAAACTGAATGCCATTCAATTCTTCTGTTTTCCAGCTAGGATTTTAGCAACTGAAAATTAAAATATTTATTCTGAAATTTAAATGGAGGAGGAGAAGATAACACTTTCTAAACACAAACACTTAGTGGAAGAAAGTGAGACAAGGCTGCAGTGAAAACTACTATTCTTAATTAGAAAAAAATAATGCAGTTGTGAAAATTAAACTATCGAACCTATCACCTCTTCTTTGTATCTAAAAGAGAAATAGTAAACCTCAGATGAAGGCCAGACCAGTAGTGACTGTTAGGTTCATATATCTTCCCCGGCTTTTCATTCCTAGGATCCCTCGTACAACTTGTGGGTGCCTCAGCTGTGACAGCAAATGCTTGCAGGCCACCAGTATAAACCAGAGGAGTCAAATGATCCAGAATAATTACAAGCCTTGGGAACTAACAAATGCGGAAAGAACTACGTCAGATCACAACCTGAATTTAACTTACTTATGTTTACTGATCTTAATATGCTGTCAGACTTGATTTGTGTCAAGGGAAAAAAAAAATGTTAGAGGTGGGAGAAATAAGAAAGATGTTTTAGACTGCAGAGCAAGGAACGGTAATTATCACCTGAGACACATTAGCAACTGCATTGGAGAAAGGATGGGGGAAAATGCATACAACCTAAAAAGAATAACTCTGTTGAGCCTTTGATTTGCAATATTAATTTTCATGGGGGACAAATATTTTAGGGGGAAGAAGTTTCACTGAACATGAAAAAAAAAATGAAAAAAGTTTACTAAACCTGGCTCTTGATTAGCACTTTGCAATATATTAAGTATTACTTTTTTAGGTTTCTCAGTTTTCTTCTAAAGCCAATATATTTTCTTCAGCTGCTATTGTTAATGTTATGTTTGTGCTGACAACAGAACATGAAGTGTTCCTTAGCAATAGCTTATCCTCTAGGTCTTGCTTTTTGAGATGTCTGAGCAACAAATTTTCTCTACTGGATACTTGCTGTCTCATCAGATCTTCCTCACTTTTCAAATGTAAACTACTTTCTCCTATCCTTTGATTCCTTTAATTTATTCCTCAAATTTTATTCTGAATCAGAGCATTTCATTCAATCAGCTGCTGTGCTGCTGGGCTTCTATTTCTTTTGTATACAGTGTCAGGTACAGACACAGTTAAAATTGCCCTCGTCAGCATAACGCTCAGCATTACAAGACCTAGTTGCACAGCACCAGACTTTTTATTACACAGTACAGGCTGGAGCTAACCTAATCCCTTTTAAAGATGAATTACAAGTATAGCAGACTGGTGTATGTGAGCTAAGTACCTAACCTTCCTCAATTCACTAAAAATATGAATATATATAAGTACATAAGAGTTGTTGAAAGATTGACTTTTTAGGTCAAGCTGTTGAAATTCATGTTTATAGTTTTGGAATTTCCCAGTCTGTCTGCTATCATTATTGCTATTCCTATTGACAACTTTTCAGAACTCAGCTGGACACGATTCTGAGCAATTTGATCTCAGTTTGAATTTAACCCTGTTTTCAGCAGAAGGCTGGGCTAGGTTAGCTTCAGAGTTTCCTTTGAACGTGTACTTATCTATGCTTCTATGAATGATAATGAACTTGATGAGCACAGGCCTTTCTTCAGTAGTGAATTTAATGTTCATTCTCAAAACCCCATGACCATTGATATTTTTAATTTATCTTTATCTCAAGTTTTAAATGACTCACTGAAATTCCACTGCATTTTACATCTGGTGTTTCATCTGATACATTGTTTTCTCTTGCTTAAAAAGTAACTGAAGAATAAAAAGAGTTGAGACAGTAATAATTAGTGTATTTACCTCTTTACTCTCTTTCTGATTTCCCGTAATTATGTTATTTATACATTTTGCCATGTTTCTTCCTTTGACCCTGGTACTGCCATTGCTGTTCTGTGAGCAGTTACCTCTATTCCATCAGTTATGGGTGACAGGAACGGCTGTCACTCACAAAATCTTTTGTAAAGAATTACCCTTTGGGAAACTAACTGATGTCCCTACAATGCAGCAGATATTTTTTTTTCACCAGATTTTCCCTTTCATGACTTTATTTTCATGTTTCTGTGACTTTTTCAACTCCTTTTTAACATTGTCTTTGCCAAGCAATCAAGTCTCCCTTGAATGCATAAGCCTTTAAAAGCCCTAGAAATACTGAAAGAACATTACTGACATCTCCTATCAGGACACACCTATAAATCACGTTTAGGGTTACTTTTGAAACCTTCTGAAAATTGGAGCAAATATTTTGCAGAATTAGGTTAGGAGAGCTGATTAATTTATTTCTTCTTTTGTATGTTTTCATATCCTGTCATGCAAAGCAGATAACTATCATATGTTTCATTGCACTTGTAAAGATATGTAAGAAAAAATGACATTTTCTTTGTTAGAGATAAATATTGAAGAGGTTCTTACAGATGGTCTTGGTATGAAGAAACCCTCTGAACATAAAATTAGTAGAAATCAGTGTTAGATTTAGTTTTCCGTAAAAGGTATAGGATGAATGTTAATCTTCAGTGAATATCAAGATGATTAGGTTTCTTGCACTTCCCAGTAAAACCATTGTGTTCCAAAGATTTTGGAAGGCAGGCTACTTGTTTGGGACAGTAAATACAGTGCCCAAGACTTATTTGTGCACTGTCTTCATCACTTCACCAGTTTTACAGATGCCCATCCTTTTAACAAGTAACCATCCTCCCACACGAACACATGCAATATTTCTGTGGGGAATGACATGTTTAGGTGAAAAAAATAAACAAGTATTTTGAATTACTTATGTTTAGTTATATTTTCAAATCATTTTCACTTCCCAGTTGCAAGATGCAGCATGTACATGTGAAAAGCAGAGAGAGTACCACCTCTTGGATGTTTTAACAGGTATAATGCCACCTTATTTACTGTTACTTATGACCTCCTGTTAATTAGCAGCATTAGAAAATCACTATTCATTTGATATGTCTACAAGGTATTAAATACATTTTTATAAAATAAAAGTGCTTATATTTGACTATAGACGTGTTTTACTGGGGATTGTTTTATATTTGCTTAGATTTCTAATCTTACAAAACAGTTCCCTTCAAAATGTGTAGAATCTGTGAATGCTACATATTTTCTTAACAGCACCCTGCAGTTTTCATGCTCACAGTCATTGAACTAGAATTGGAGGGTTTCTGGATGAGGCTTATATGACTATGCAATAAAAGGAACACTATACAAACAGTTAAATATAGATGTCCTGTAAAAGTGATGTGAAGTAGATAAATTTTCTTATTAGGCAGCATCAGCTTTTAATAAAGTTTCTTGTGTCTAGGTGCTGCAGTAAATTCCACCAAGGGATATTTACGCAACTGTCTATTGATTAAAAACTCCTAAAGTAAGTATTAACAGTGATAGGTTTTGAGCAGAGAATTTTTACAGATTTTCTATCAAATCTCCCCTACTTTGCAAATATTCAGATTAATTTTTCAAAATAATTTTCAAGATATATTTTTAATAGATTGGGTAATAATTATAAGCCAAAACAAATCCATATTTGTGGTTGAATCCCTCCTCTATTTGACCTCTGGATTTATAACCTCTCCTCATTTAGCATTCCTCATTTACCTCTTTTGCCCTGGTATCACTTATACTAGTTTTTGGTCAGAAATCATAAATACCCTGATCCAGTGTTCCTAGAAAGGCAAAAAACTCCAAAACCCCTTTAATTATGAAAGATTTAATTGGCTTTCTATGGACATTTTAAACTAATCCATACATGCACAAATACAAAACAGGCAACTTCTCCAGGTGCACAATGGGATCTATTAAAAAATGTATCATAGAATCATAGAATGGTTAGAGTTGGAAGGGACCTTAAAGATCATCTAGTTCCAA
>KZ506125.1:198023-209750 GCA_002844005.1 Limosa lapponica baueri
TAGGAAATAGGCACTTTGACCACTCTTATTTCCAAATGCATCTCATAGTCATTTGTCTTTCAGTCACCACATACAGCTTCAGAAAAGACTCTCTTCCTAGTTTTTCCGATTTCTGCTCTTCATATTGAGTAAGAAATTATATCCATGTAAAAACTGAGATTCTTCTTAACCACATCTGCTGTAGAAAATGTAATTCTATTTGTCTGTTTTGAGTAACTAGCTTTTTCAAACCCATAAGCAAGACTATGAAGTGTATAAACAGTATAGGTCAAGAGTTTATGATTCTCCAAAGGCAGAAAAAATGGAATTATTGAATGAAATAGAGAAAATAAAAATAAAAATTGAACATAATCCCTTAACTTTTTATTGAGTTTTCCATTATAATTTTCTACTCTGTCATTGAAGTAGTTTTTTTAAAAAATGAAGAAAAGGGAAAAAAAGGGATATACTTAAAAGAACCAAGAGGAAAAACAGAGAATAAAGAAGGAATTATGATAACATTTATCAGAACATTGTTAGAGGGAATTAAAAAAATGGTATAAGCATTAGAAGTTTGCCCCAAAGACCCCATATAAAAAGGTTTGGGACCTGGTGGCCCAAATATAAAATGAGTAAATACAAAATGTTAATCACTGAAGGACTGGAGATAAACCAACATTATGATAAAGTAGTTTTTGAAGCCAGTGATTAAGAAGTAAAAATAAGCTGCCTCTAGGGCTGCTGATTGCAGCTATGTATAGGTGCTTATAGCTTGAAGGAAAAGCAGTAACTATCCTGTACGGGGAATATTTTTGAAGGACAGAGGTTAGTCTCAAGTAAGACTTTTCTTACTAGTCTGTCATCAGTTTTTCATGACTTTTCCGTAAAGAAAAGTATCATTCACAAGAGTTCCCCAAATCACAGGCTCAGCAAACTTCCCAGTAGAAATCAGAGGCTTATGAAACAGCAACTTGGGAGCAGCTGAAATCCTAGATGCTTTTTGTTTAGAAAAACTCCAGGCAGCAAAGACTCTTCATTCAATTGTTGAAATATCCTTTATAATTTCACTTATAAACTTTCATAAAAATCCCTGCAGTTTTGCTTTAAAAACATAACCAAGTTGGACTCATTCAGTAGAAGAGCATTCCACCAATTTTATAACCACTTACTCCCTACCCCCCTCCCTTTTTTAAAAAAAGATTAAGTCTTAAATATATTGCTTACTGGGTGTATGTCTCTCTCTAAACATACAAGTAGTTCTTATTGATTGCTTAAAGTTACACAAAACAACAAGAATTTGAATTCAGATCCCAGGTCCTGCAACACAGCATGAGATTAGTGACAAGTCTTAAGCCTCCAAGTGACATTACAGTGGGTTGTCTCTTCCTCATCAGTGCTTGGCATATTTGCATATGAAGAGCTTTAAGAACAAAGTCTTTTCAGCACCTCTTCAGAGAAGACATTTAGACCTTTTTATTGTCTCTAAAGTTACATTTATTCTGTTTCAGAATGATTTTTCTTCTTTTTTTCTTGTTTTCGGGAGACCCAGTGTTACCTATTTCTGCACAGCTCCCCCTTCCCCTTTCTGTCTTTGGTATCCTTTAGACCTGCTATATCCCTTTGTATTTAACCCCTGTTGATTTTAACTCCCTTGTCATTTTCCAGCCAAGTATGCTCATTTAAATGGAACAGTCACCTGTTCTTGTAATTAAGAAGCACCCTTTATTAAAGAAGTTAAAGTCCAAAGAGCAGCATATCAAAAAGGTTAACGGCAAATGAAATGGTGCATTTCAGTGTTACTGTGGAACTTCATTAAAATTTAGTACCCATTATTAGTCTTTTTAAGATCCCAACTTCCATTGAATTATCTGATTTTGTCCTTGTAGTTTCGTTCACAATTCAAAAACTTTTGTTTCAAACACCTCATGTCAGCATCTCTATCGGAGTCATGCTAATAATTTTGACTTCACCTGAATATAAAAGGAGAGAGATCAGCACAGACAGATAGAATGAAACCTGAAACCCAGCCTTGCAGTAGTGATCAATCAAAGGAAATGTATTTTCCACTGAGGGGTACCAGCAGGCTAAAGAGGACTTGGGTTTTGGTTTTTTTTAATAATTAATATTTTATTGCATGCTAAATAGAATCATATGTTTGGACTGCAGGGAATATTCATATGAAGTTTAACTATAAAATCTGAACAACAGATCATATCGTGGAGACATCTCATAGTGGCTTATTGCCTACTAGTTAGCATTATTTTGCCAAGCATTGTCATTCAAATGATGAGAAACAGAGTGGGGAGTAGGAGGGTGAGAGACAAAGTAGGGAGAGACAGAGAGAGAGACTGTGTGTGAATCTTCATATTCTGATTCTCGTATTAGTTAAGATCAAGTTAGGAAAGGAACAGTTGTATAGGAAAGAGGATTATAACTTTATAGTAAATCCCTATTTATTCCTTTATATTTATAAAACATATTTATCATTTCATCGCTGAAGAGTTGCAATCCATGACTCTCATAGTGTCTCTGTGAAAAGTGTTTTTCAAAAGATGAGTAAGTCATTTTAATAAACAGACAAATTGGCTGCCGTAGAATTAACAGACTCCAGCAACCTTTTTTCTCCCTTTATGCACTCATAATGAAAACCACTTTATATTTAAGCAACATCTAAAATATTCTTATGAATGCATACGCTACATCTTTAAAGATATAAAAAGGATTAATTTTATTTAACACTGTAAGTAGCTCTTATTCAAAAAATATGAATCTTGCTCATTAAAGGCTGATTTGTATTGTTCTTCAAAAATATAATTTTAACAGTTATTTAGCTCTTAAGAAATATCTGTTTTTACCCTGCTTTGTTAATTGCAGAGAAACAATGTTAATCCACGTATATTTCTTTTTTTTTTTTTGTTTGCAGAATATGAAAAAAAAAAAGAGTATTTCTTGAGAAAGTAGTATAGTAGTAGTGAATACTTGTATAATATTGCTTAGCTTCATAAATATAAGAAAATAATTTTTCCACTTTTGGAAAATCCCAGGTAAAGAATAAATCTTTCCAAGTACCTGCTTTAGTCTACTGGACCAAGGATTGGTTCTCTGGAGATTTTTCTGTCTAATCAACATTCCTAACACTTTCTTCAGTGTTGGCACTATTACTTTCCCCAAAACTCATGAAAATATTTATTTAAGAACAACAGGCAGAGAAAGGTTGTTTGTTTCCCCCTTAGAGGAGAAATGTTTCTCCTATTGGATATGTTTTCCTCTCATCTATCCTAAAAGAAATACCTATTTTAAAATCTGTTTCCTACGTAGTCATTGATTAATATATCTGCTGAGAGTGACTATTGTATGGCAGCTGCTCGAGTCTAATATAAAAGACTAGCCAATCTGCACACAAAGGTTCCTTCAACACATCTGTTGGAAATCAAATGTTTTCTCTTAACTTAGCTTTCAGCTTGTGTCTGCACTGTTTGCATCTTCTATGTAAGCCAATTGTCATCATACCTCACATACGGACACCAGGTTCTGTTGCATCTGAAAGTACATCATCTACTGTACATATTTTAAGTTCTATCAATGGCACCGTTACCTTCTGAGAAACTTCTATTTCTCTGGAAATAGTTTTTCAAATATAGGCTTCAGGAAAAAAATAATAACTGAGAAAATTATCATGGAACTGTGTGAATAAAAAAAAAATCTGTCTATGAAAAAGATGAGGGCTATCTCTGCTGCAGTGTGGCAGTGATCTGGGACAAGGCTGCAGTGAGGAAAGTCTGGGATTGACTTTTGTGGGACCTCTTCTCCAGTGGGGGTTGTGTTGGAGTTTAGTCCCTCAGCCCTTGTCCTTGCCCAGACTGCATGGCAGGGGTGCCTTTGCTGACCAGGATCCTGATCCACTGCTATGCTCCTCACAGGCCTGCCCAGCCACCCTGGGGCAGCATCTGCCCCTAGTTTCTGGCACCAGACCTGCTCTGATCTTTCTTGGGAGTTGTGAGACTGTATCCCACCTCCATGAGGTCCTTGCTCTGCCATTCATGCTGTCACCTTGGACGCCAGCTTGCCTCCCCCATGAAGCCACATGTCCTCACTGCTCCCTGTTGCTTAGACATCCCATGAAAGAGAATGGGTGGGATGCTTCATTCTATCTACATACTGGAAGTGTCCAAACTACCACATAAACCTTCAGAAAGTAGAAAGATCAAGCGGACACCCAGCCAGAAATGATGTAAAGAGGCATGGATACTGCATGGATAGCAGTTTTTTTTATCCAGAAATTTCATGGATGGGGATTCCAAAAACAAGAATAAGCCAAATCTTGGATGGAACCTGTAAGCTGTGAACGAGTAAACCATCTTCTTTCAGAGATTCTTAATCTAATCGTGAAACATTTAATACAAAAAAAAGTATTGCTTTTTAGCTAAAGAGAGAAACCAGACACATTTTTGATGGACACCATTTCATGTGGAAATTAGATGCCAGCATTTAGAAGAGAGCTTATGAAATGATTGATTGGAAAATTTTCACTGAAATGTTTCTGACAGTAAATGAAATGTCAAAACTTAAATTATTCCCCAAAAATTATTGTCTTTATTAAAAACTGAGTAAAAAAGTTGAGAGCAAATTTAAAATTGTCAAAGCATTCTTCTTTTATAATCTTTAACTATGAAATTTACGTTTTAATTTGTAAAAGATCATTTCCCTATAAAACTTGTTTCAGATTCTCTATATTTTAAGTTTTAAACTATTCTCAGTGCTGCTATTCTGGTGTCTCTGATAATTCTTATTCCCTTTGGTTTACTGTATTGGATTTGAAGGACAGAGAAAATATTTGCTTTGCAAAGAAACTGTCATGCATATTCTACTTCCTTCGTATTGTTGTTGTACTGTCAGCTAAATATTTTAATTTTTTACAGAACAGGAAAAAAGGTAAAATGGTAGAGAGATCTTTAGAAGAAACCACTGTTTCTTCTAAATGCCAGGATTTGGACAATTTCAGAAAATCAGCATGGTGAATTGATAGCTTTTTGGGAGATCATACATTGCAAAGGTAGTTCATGTTCTTAAATCTTCACCAGTGATCTGTCTAGCCCATGGCCAGGCAGAGCCGATTTTCCCTTCAGGCTTTACTTCTTTGTTCTAATTTGATATTGATTTCTTTCACAGAAAACTTAAAAATAGTCAAAATACTTACTTCCAACAAAAAACAGGTATGTTCCGCATTAGACAGAGAATGTTTACTGTGATAGGAAAGCACATTTCAACTTTTGGAAATGAAAGCAATGAATTCAATAATCAAAACATTTTGCAAACATGACTTAAAAACACTTGTGGTTTGGGTCAAGGATATATTTTATTTTACTTGTTTATTTTTCAAATTTTCTCTATATTTAGTTCTGATACTTCACTGAAAAGATATAATTTGAAGCTATAACAACAACCAGGCACACAGATTTTTCATGTTAGACCTTTATTCTTCTGTCTTTTCTATAAATGCTCAAACTTGGCAGAAACATAATAAATAAATAAATAAACAAACACAATAAATCATACAAGAAGGAGGGAAGCTAAGTACCAGAATAAAACATATATTTATCACTAACACGCAATGCTCACTTGAGAAAATACTGAAAATGATTTTCACATATGTGTTACTAAATGCATTCAAAATGCTGGTAGTTTGAAAACGTATTATCATATTTGCAACAACATAATATAGCACCATTCTGACACCATTATATACCACTATATAATTATGTTATGAACAATTCTTCTCACCATTTTTCAGATCTTGTACTATGTGTAATCCAAAATAGGTGCTTCTTGCCCATAATATAATAGGCCTATATAATAGTCAGTAGTTTTTTGACAAAATATCAGATTTGTGTCCAATTAAGGTTAACATTTTTTCATTGTCTGCTGGAAAATTCTTTGAATTGCAAAATCTAAAGGCTACTGAAATATTCTTTCACACAAATTTTGGTTAGTTAAAATTTCTACATAGTGCTTTCCCAAATCAGATAAAAATGCTTAAAATTTAGTTTAGGTTTCAAGAATTTTGTAAGAATATTTATGATTTCTTTAAACCAGATTTTATGGCTACAGGGGTATGATTCTACTAGTATGGTCTGTTGGAGAGTATTCCAAAACATTTAGAATATCTGATATTCAAAGATATATCTATTTCAAGTAAGAAACCATGAGAAGTTAAAAATGGGAAGATTCTATGGCCTTCTATCTGTCGTAATTTAATACTTAGCCAAGTGTTTACAAAGATCACAGATTTCTTCTACTGTTACGAGGTTTTCTTCTGTTCCATCTAGATTGAAATAAAGGACTGGGGTGGAGATGTGATCATTTTTTAAAAGATTTCTTATGGTATTACTAATATCAAGGACATAATTTTAAGGTCACAGTAAGAGATTTGATCTTGTGATTATTACTCATGGACATAGTTAAATATGTATGTAAGATTCATATCTATCAAAGCAGCTTTCTACTCCTTCATTTAGCTGCCTCATAGAACTAAATTTATGTGTTTGTGTACTTTCTCTTCTGACGCATTCTTTGTACAGTAAAGTTAAAACCTCTTGCTTGGTAAAAAGCAAGCAGCTGTTTTTATACTGGTTGTCTTATCTCAACTGAAATAGTACTTTTCAAAAGTCTTTTCCCCTGCCTCTTCCCTGCAAATCAGGCTTGCAAAAGCATAATACCAGAAATAGTTTGGAAAAATAAGATTATATAGTGTAACTGGGAAACCAGCTCCTGGCATGCTATACGCTGACTGACTTTTTATCTTGCAGTCATACTGAGTACATTCCTAAACCCTTTGTTTTCTGGGCAGTGCCATCTTTGGCAGAGCACACTATTGGAATGCCTTATTAATATATCATTTGCATGACAGATTCAATGGCATGCTGAAGAAACAGCTCATCAGAGCAGCAGCGCACTGATGATTTATTGCTGTTACACACCATCAGAATGAGGCACACTAATAATACATGATTAGAAAAAAAACCCTACAGGAGTATTATGCAGGAGTGGATTCAATTCAGGCACCAGAAGGAAGGTATAGCTTGTAAACCTCCAAACTGTTGTCACTGATGTAACAATGTTTGCATTCTTGCAGAGTGTCACATTATTGTCTCCTAGACACCTTGTCCCTTCAGCAGGAGCCCTGAAGCTCTATGGACATGCAAGGTGTCAGCTCACTGGTACAATCTCTCTGGCTTGTCTTGGCATAAGACAATGGTTTAACTATTCTCCAGGGTCTAATTCACTCCCTTCTCTGTCATGGCTAATAGAGGTATAAGGGTATGGCACATAACACACTGGTAATGTGCTTATGAGAGACGTGCTCAAAGAGTATATCATGAAATATGATGCAGTCGAAGAGGACTGTGGCATTTATTGTCACTAGTTACAAGGTCAAAGTCAATGGCATACAAAACATGAAATGGAAATGGATACACAGAGAATGCATTGCTTAAAGATTCTCTACTAAATATGGTCTTGCTACTGGAAAGCTTTGCTACATGGAAGGATCAAATAAGCTGAAAAAAGTTTAAGAACATCTTCGAAGAAAATTAAGAACTGAACTTTGGTTTGGAATGCTTACTGAATGGAAATCATAAGACATGAGGTAGTAAATACTCTTCCTTTTGTCTCAGTCTTACTAACTTAGGAACTCTGTTCCTTTTCTGCAGAAGACATTGAGGTACTCAGAAATTAATTCTCTGGGCATATCTATAATTTTGTTGAAGCATCTCATCTTTTTTTATTACGTTATTGCATTATCTTTGATTAATATAAAAAAATTCCACTGTGTGCAAAGAGTTGGACATTTCCAACTAACCAGTTGATTCATGCTAATTGAAAGCATCATAAAAATGAATCTTACAATTTTTAAAGTTATGCTTCTTAATTTAAATATTTATGTACTGTTATCTGTTATTAGGCATTAGCAGACCAAAATAACAATAACTAAAGATGTTAAGAATGAATTAATCACAATATTTATATAATTATACAATCATCACATACAGACATGCACTTATGTAGATATGGACACACAATTCATATAACAACTAAGTCAAAATTATTTGATACCCAAGAATGGAATCGTATCTCATTAGTTAACTGACCCAGAGAAAAATAATTTCTGCATGACTTATACAGGCCATTTAGGAACAAGTTCGATGCCTATATATCTTCAAAGTAGTGTGCAAAACTTGGCTAACTAATCCATTTATGCCAATCCATTTATTTAAAGCACTTGAATCTAAATGACCTTTATGAGTCAGGCAGAACCTTTTTATGTTTTCACAGATCTTTTTTCTACAGAGCCTTCCTTTATGAGTAATTTTCCTTTTTTATTTAACCATTTTGTAATCACTGAATGAAGTAAAACTATTTGGAGCTACCTGCGTGTTAACCATAGTCTTAGCTTTAGAATTTAAGGCCAAAAAGAGACAAACCATAGTTTCACCTGATGTCCTGAATTCAGCTCTTTTTACTGAACATGAAATTTCAATTAGTATATCGTTCCAAAACCAGTAGCATCTAGAGTTAAAGACCTCCCATAATCTCTAGCTCCACAGACCTATTCTTTACAAAGACTATAAAATCATGTTACCCTTTGTTTAGCATCCACAGTTTATTCTTCCCTTTATTCCTGCAGTTCAAGATTATGTAACTTGTTTAACTGTCACTTTTCTTATACTTTAAAAGAAAAATGATGTATCAAAAAAAAAGCCTTGTCATGTTATTACTATTTCAACATATAATTTCACTGACACATTTGAGAGGAAACAAAGTGTTCAGTTAAGACATTTCACACTAACAATATTATGAAATGAACTTAAACGTGGTTAATTTTTTTAATTGAGTATGACTTTTGAAGATGCACTTTATTTTGCTTTCCTGATTTTGTTTGGACTCTCAAGATGTTTTAATCTTCCAACTTGTATATACTACCTTTTTTGGGCAATCCTCCTGAAGAAAAGAATTATTTGAAAGGACTGAAATTACCTAATGCAATACCCAGTAAAACAATACATATTTTCAAGTCCCATCTTTTCTAGCTATTCAACAGCAGGATTCCTGAACCAATTCTAGAGGTTGTCAGTGGAGGTGACTTTTCTCAGGCAGTGATTCAGAATGGTTTAGATCTTGGCTTACACTGAGAGTTTTTATTTTTGGCTGTCTGTGATATGTCCAACATGTTTTGAGGTGCCCAGGGGTTCTGTTATAAATCTCCTATTCTTTGTTATCTGTCTGCTGCCTTTAGCTTCTCTGGTTTGACTGGGTGATCCAGGCTTTCATTGCTGTCCAGAAAAAAAATGCTGATTTACTCGGCTTTTTCAATATATAATAAAAACATTATTATCCTACTGTGTTTTATATGTCCAGTAGTGCTAGATGGATTAGCTAAATTAAAAACAACACTGAAAGAAATGAAATTCCACTGATGTTGGCACTTATATCAAAGACTTTTTAATTAGTGGTGAATTAACTGTACCCAGGATTAAGAACCTGCTGATGACAAGGACAAAGAACTGAGAAACCCTGATATTTATATGATAATGACCAGTAATACATAATAAAATTTTAGCACTAGTTGCTATATTTTCCAAGCTTTTCCTGCTATATCTGCCATAACTTAAATTACTTTGATGGACTGCAATCAAACAACATACTAACATTTCATAGAATCACAGAATGGTTTGGGTTGGAAGGGACCTTTAAAGATCATCTAGTTCAACCCCCTGCCATGGGTAGGGACATCTTCAACTAGATCAGGTTTCTCAAAGCTCTGACCAGGCTGACCTTGAACACTCCGAATTATAGAACATTCATAACTTCTCAGGGCAACCTGTTCCAGTAACTCATCAACCTTATTGTAAAAATTTCTTCTTTGTGTCCAATCTAAATTTACCCTTTTATTTTAAAACCATTGCCCCTTGTGCTGTCACTGCTGGAACTGGTAAAAAGTCTTTCTCCATCTTTCTTGGTTGTGAATGGAGTTAAATCCAGTTCATGGCTGGTCATGAGTGGTGTCCCCCAGGGCCCAGTATTGGGACGGGTTCTCTTTAACACCTTTATCAAGGATCTGGACAAGGGGATCGAGTGCACCCTCAGTAAGTTTGCAGGCGACACAAAGTTAGGTGGAGGGTAGAAAGGCTTTGCAGAGGGATCTGGACAGGCTGGATCGATGGGCCCGAGGTTCAACAAGGCCAAGTGCCGGGTCCTGCACATGGGTCACAAAAAACCCCATGCAGCACTACAGGCCTGGGGAAGAGTGGCTGGAGAGCTGCCTGGAAGAAAAGGACCTCGGGGTGTTGGTCGGCTGTCGGCTGAACAAGAGCCAGCAGTGTGCCCATGTGGCCAAGAAGGCCAACAACATCCTGGCCTGTAACAGGAACAGCGTGGGGAGTAGGACTCGGGAGGTGATCATCCTCCCATACTCAGCACTGGTGAGGCCCCACCTTGAGTACCGTGTCCAGTTTTGGACCCCTTACCACAAAAAAATACATTGAGGTGCTGGAGCGGGTCCAGAGAAGGGCAACGAAGCTGGTGAGGGGTCTGGAGAGTAAGTCTTATGAGGAAAGGCTGAAGGAGCTGGGGTTGTTCAGCCTCGGGGCTGAAGGGGAGACCTTATCGCTCTCTACAACTACCTGAAAGGAGGCTGTAGAGAGGAGGGGGTTTGTCTCTTCTCCCAAGTCACAGGCGACAGGACAAGAGGAAATGACCTCAAGTTGTGCCAGGGGAGGTTCAGATTGGATATTAGGAAAAATTTTTACACTGAAAGGGTTATTAAGTACTGGAATGGGCTGCCCAGGGAAGTGGCTAAGGCACCATCACTGGGGGTTTTTAAAAGATGGGTTCACATAGTGCTTAGTGACATGGTTTAGTGATGTTTGGGCTTTTTTGTCAGTTACGTTGATGGTTGGACTAGACGATCTTAAAGACCCCTTCCAACCTAAATAATTTCATGACTTCTATGATTCTATAATTCTTATAACCCCCCTTTATATATTGAAAGGCTGCAGTAGTGTATCCTTAAAGCTTTCTCTTCTCTAGGTTAAACAACATCAGCTGTCTCAGCCTTTCTTCATAGGAGAGGTATTTCAGTCCTCTGATCATTTTGATAGCCCCTACAATTAGCCATGTAAGTAGTTCTATATATTTTTTCATGCATCTAAACCAACCGTAATTTTACTAGATCAGGACCATCTTTAATTATAAATTTCTTATTGGTCTCCTAGTGCTATTAAGGACAAATTATTTTCCACATACCTAAATAATAACATTGAGATGACTCAGCACATTTTGTAGCTTTTTCATCTCACTCTGTTGTTACCCATGCAGGTTCGGTATCAATTCTAAAACATTTCTTGCTCACCAGACTTTGTTTGCCCTTGAATTCTCTTTGCTTAACAAGCTGTTCTTTCTTCATATTCTGGTCAAGTTCTAAGTGCTCAAGATGCCAGTCTGCTGATTGTGCCAAAACTGAAGCTGAATCAGCCAGTGAAATTGCTTTGACATCTACAATGCTGGAAACATTACACTTTTCAAATCCAAACTGAATGCATTTCAAGATTATTTTTAGTTCCATGAATTGAAATTATTAAATTAATTAAATGCACATAATGTTTCATTTGGGAATGTTATCTGGAGAAGAACTCTCTCCAGTTTTGGACTCCCCACCAGAAAAAAGACACTGATGTACTGGAATGAGCCCAG
>KZ506125.1:210165-228800 GCA_002844005.1 Limosa lapponica baueri
CCCAGAGCCTTCTCTTCTCCAGGCTGAACAACCCCAGCTCTCTCAGCCTGTCTTCATAGGAGAGGTGCTCCATCCCTCTGATCATCCTCGTGGCCCCCCGTTGGACCCATTCCAACAAGTCCATGTCCTTCCTGTGTTGAGGACTCCAAAGCTGGACACAGTACTCCAGGTGGGGCCTCACGAGTGCAGAGCAGAGGAGTAGAATCACCTCCCGAGACATGCTGGCCACACTTCTCTTGATGCAGCCCAGGACACGGTTGGCTCTCTGGGCTGCCAGTGCGCACCGCTGGCTCATGTCGAGCTTCTCATCCATAAGCACTCCCAAGTCCTTCTTCTGAGTGCAAAACAAAAAGACAAAAGGACAAAATGGGCACAAACTGAAACATGGGAAATTCTGATTATATATTAGAAATTATTTATTCATTTGTTTGTCCTTTTTTTTTTGTTCGTTTATTTTGAGTGCAGCCAAATATTGGGACATGGGCCAATAACCTCTCTAGAGGTTGTGTCTCCAACTTTGGTGGTGTTCAGGACTTAGCTGGACACAAGTCTGAGCAACGTGGTTTGATTAGACTTGCTTTAAGTAGAGGATGAGAGTAGATGACTTCTGGAGCTCCCTTCTGACCTGAATTGCTCTATGATTCTACTATATACATTTCTCATTCTCAGATTTGTAATAATTGTAACAATTTGTAGTAGTATGTTTCATAGTGTACTAGGGTTTGTTATTTGTCTGTGTTCCTTGTTTAAATCAACTGACTGTACACAAGAGTATGAGATCAGAAGATTTTTTTTCATTTGGCTTTGTGCATGTGACTTCCAGGGTAGTAAGTAGAGCGCAACATCAAAAATTACTTGACCTAGTGGTGCAGAGAGAAAAAAAAAAAAAAAGAAATCTACAGCTTGATGATAGTAACTTTGTGTCACCTTCTGGGTAGCAAAGATTGATAAAAATGAGGAAGCAATGACATCGCCAACCTGTGCTTATGCAATAATATCTGGATCAAGAGCAGTGAGGTGGGCAATCCATATTCTCAGTATGGGCTAGCAAGTCAGCTAGCAAGAGCTGCCGAAACTGATGTTACTGGGGTCACTCAGGTTCCAGCTGTATGCCCAACCCAGGCTCCTTCTTTGCGTTGCAGGAGAACAGAAAGAGGTCCCAATAATTTCCCAGCCACTTCTAAAATCCCCTTCTTTTAAGTTACTATGGCTTTTGATAGAGAGAAGGCTGCAGCACGCAGTTCATACAGATTGGGGGGGGTTTCGTCATTGAGTTTATAGACAATTAGAATCTATCTATTTGCTTCATCTTTATATTTTATCTTGTGACATTTGTGTTGCACTAGCACATAATTGAAAGATGAACATAAAACACTAACTTTCAGTTTTAGTAGCATTTTACATTTGCTTTATACTCACTTTGTACTGATAACATTATTACACAAAGTGAAGGACAGTACAAAATAAGGATTTTGTTTGGTTAGTTCTTTTAATAGTTACTATTAATAAAGTCAACATTTGCTAACATATGCCAGGCAATTATCATAGTTATGGCAATTGATTACTAGCCTGAATAAATGGGATAAAATTTAGTAGCTGATACTACTCACTTTTTCTAGTGACCACATGACTTTATTTTTAATGTAATTGTCATGAAAAATACCAGTTGTCTAGCCCTGCAGCAGACTGTCTTCATATCATTCAATAAAATGCAGATACTGTTTCTAATATCTGCTTGTTATGTTTGCTGTTTACAATACATTCTGCTCAGAGATACAGCAAGATTATGACAGCAGCTACATGTGACATGCTGGGTTTATACTTAGGAATGCCATAAAAAGAAACATACCATCTACCAGTTATCACTTTTATTTTTAATTCCAATGTTTGGAAAATTAAGTTCTTAATCAGCTTCGCTCATAAGTGTTTTCGAGGGATTTTATCCAGATATATTTAACAGCATGACAAAATGTAGCTCTAAGAAATGTTTGCAGCTAAAAATTAAATTCTGAAATATAATTCTAGTTTACCTATTATCTTTCAGTGCACAGAGTGGCACTGTGCTATGGATGAAGAAATGGGAAAGATAAGAGAATATAAAGAAGAAACATCTCCTGTAATGGTTTTACTGTTATGTAAATTTACTTATTGCTACAAGGGTTTCCTAAAGTGGGATGTTGAAGAAAAACAATAATTACATTTGATAAGTTACATTATTAAATAGGGGAGGAACGTGAAATTTTTTAAACCTGTGTAAAGTCAAGGTAGACTAATTTAAACTAAACATTTTGAAATCAAAATAACATGTCAATTTTATTAATGGCACTGATCTTCAGGTCTGTTATTCTACTATGAACCTAATGTCCTAATTGAACCTATGTCCTAATGAACCTATCCACTAATGTCCCACTACCCTACATTGGTACAGGTGTCCATGCATCAGAGGACTGCATTTCACAATTGCAATGATACCAGTGAAATGGTATGATAGTTTAGGCATGCGTGCACAGAGCTGTAGTTCTGTAAGGAAGAGGGGGCTGTGAAATTGCTTCCCATGACAGGCTAAATCTGCATCACATTGAGGCTGTTCCATCCTACTCCAACTTAATAATTCTGCCCAGACACACCAACCACTTGAATGTCTTCTAAATGACCGCTGATGTTTCATTACAAAAAAAGGTATCACTAAAATGCTGAGTGTTCAAAAACGTATTAAAACGTTTAAAGAAATTTCTGGCTCCAAGTGATATTTAATGCCCATGGAATTCATAAGTAATGAAGTCATTTCCAGTCATGAAATGTGAAGTTAGTTGGTATAAAGCCATTACTTTTTTTTATTTAAATTTAATTACATTAAGAGTGTTATCTGTATGTTGCCAACCATACATCCATGGCTTTCAACGCCTGAGATATGTATTAAAAGACAGCCAGCATTCCTTTCCTATAACAAATAATGGATTTTATACAAGTGATTTTCTGTTTAAGCAATGTTAAAGCACCATGAAGGAGGAATATTAAAATTGTTCTTTGAGGGGCAAAATTGCAAACTGCAATACCACATTTTAAAAACTAATAAATCTTTATATTTACTCACAGAATGGGAAAACAGTTAAACTGTGTGCATAGAATTTCTTTAGAGGGCTTCAGGGCTTCAACTGTTTGCATTTAAGACAACATTTAGGAATTTCTCTGCCTCAAAACTATCCTTTCTTTCTTGTTCTTGTTTTCATTTACCCCGAAACAAGATAGCTTCTTCGTACCTAAAGTGGGACACCAGGGATCCAAGTTGCATTACATTAAAAATCTTTTGGGGTCCTTCATTTCTGCATTTTGCTTCCTCAGCCAGAACAAAACGTGGTTTGGGATCAGTAGGATTTTTTCCCAGATGGAATAAATAAATACTGTTGGAAGCATTCTTCTCCATCTATATTATCCATTTCTTCTTAAAAGATTTGAAAGAATTTTAAGTACTATATCCAAACAAATAGAAAAAATGGCTTAAATGTATTCCTGACATATTCTGCTCTTTCTATAGCATGATATGTGTTTTTGTGGATTCTGTCTCCTATGCTAAGGTGTTTGAGTGTTTAGCAAGGTGTGAAAATGACGTGTGGCTTGTGATGTGAGAGGGACTGTACTGTTCCTTATAGATCAATGTAGATTAATGACTGCTTTAGAGCTGTTCGCCATGGAGACCCTGTCACTTCTGATTACATGTTTCATGAGAAAATCTGTTGATAGGGGGCAAAAATAAGCTAAATTGTGTCTATTGCTTTATGAAAGAAAGTATAGGAAGAATTTTAATAGCATAGCAAGTTTGGCAGAGTGTACACAGTTGTTCTTGGAAAGTCCTTTTTCCTACCCCATCAATTTTTTTGTAGTTTTGATGATTGAAGGGAGACCTTCTTAATTCTTACAAGTATCTAAAGGGTGGTTTGAGGGAGGATGGAGCTGGACTCTTTTCAGTGGTTCCCAGTGACAGGACAAGAGGCAACTGGCAGAAGCTGGAACATAGGAAGTTCCACTCAAATATGAGGAAGAACTTCTTTACGGTGAGGGTGACAGAGCACTGGAACAGGCTGCCCAGGGAGGTCGTGGAGTCCCCTTCTCTGGCAATTTTCAAGACCCGCCTGGATGCAGTCCTGAGTAATGTGCTCTAGGCAATCCTGCTTTGGCAGGGGAGTTGGACTAGATGATCTCTACAGGTCCCTTCCAACTCCAACAATTCCGTGATTCTGTGATTCTATGATTATTTTATATTGTTGCGTGGGTTCATAATATAAAATAATAATTCAAATTCAAATAATTTAATTTCAAATTCTAATTTTAAAATGGCTTAGAGATTTCAATATTGTTGAAAATATTTTTATTGTATTCTAATTTGGATTAATGGCAGTAGTTTATTTTACAACAAACTTTGAAACTGAATGTTTGAAACAAAAAATAAAATTGTCAACTAAATATTATTTTAAAAATATAACTATATAGTATTATTAAAACAAACTTTGTGTGGAAAATATAGGTTTAACAACATGATTAATTTCAGTGGAAAAATAATAAGTCTGAAAAGTTTTAACCAGTTCCATTATCATTCTTCCTAGTCATTTGAATTTGAGAAAAATGGTTCCACAAAACATTGAACATATTTTTGGCAATATATTAGAAAAGCCTAAGGAATTTTTAAGGTGGAATCTATTGTCTCCTTCATTTTAAACTTTCATGCTGAACTCTGTTACTAGTAGTATATACATTTCTATATTACTGCAATGTAAAAAAAATGTTTTTACAGAACCCAATATTGGATTAATGGCTGGCAGTAGAACAAATACCCATTGTAATTCCAAAATAGTTTTCCACTCTATTAGCACTTTTAATATACAAAATATGTTTGAAAACACTGTGAAGAAAGTCTTATTCATTAATAAATGGGAACATTTTTGATTACCCCACCTTAGCTGAGCAGTGATAACCTCCATCTGGAAGGTAATATTGTCTTGAGCCATCATTTGTGGTATCTAGATGACATTGTTAGTCCCCACATGCTGCTGTTGACGTTGCAATGATCTCTTCATGATCTTTTACCTTCTCTTGCATGCTCCAGAGATTCACATTCATTCAAATACCTATTTTGAGAATTATTTAGTTATATCAGGGAAATAATTCTTACTTCATGACACTGAGCATGCGTAGACAAGTTTCCTGTTAACAATAAAATTTTGTCCTTGAACATCTTACACATATTGAAAGAAGAATGAACTAATTTCTCAGAGTTCATTGAAGTTTTCACCCCATCATCCATCCAAAACAGAGCAGAAACATAGTTAATACGATTCTGAGTCTTACTGAAAGTGATTTTCATACTGTAAGTATGTATACTGGAAAATACAATTTAACTCAAGGTAAAAAAGACTAATATTTGAGTTGATTTTTTAAAATAAAATTATATACTGGAGAGGCAGTATTGATAATCCTTTTCCTGATAAAATTCTATACGTAATATATATATTTAGTTGGTTAAAATATACACTATAAACTTTTATTCATTTTGAGTGTATGTGAAAGGAAATTGGGGAAAAATACTCTCATTGTAATTAAAGAACACAACAGATTTTCTGTATCTCTGAATGATAATTCACTTGCTTTTTTGTGATGGTCTCATGTGTTTTGTTCCTGTTTGTTAATATAAAGATTCTTACTGTATCTTTCTGTCATTCTGCAAAGGCATTTTAATAAAAGTAAATAAACAAACTAGCTAACTAACAGGAGTTTTAATTCTGTAAAAAAACATAAAGCATTTTATCGTACTCAAAGGGAATAAGGCATTTGAATATACATCTATTGCAGTAGGAAGTATATTTGTTTGCTTAAATCCTAACACAGCTTTAAGTAGTAACACAGCATCCCCTGCACAGTAACTATTAATAATTTTTGGTCTTTAAAAATAAAAAACTTGTTTGTGCCATTGTAATTGTTTTGGAAAGAAAGTACCAAATGACTGTGAAATTCTGGATATAGACTTAGGATTTTTCCATAATGTTCATGTTTCAGGCAGCACTCAAGCTCATTAACTTTTTTTTTTTTTCAAACTTACAATCAAATGGGTTGTGCAGAAGGGGGCACTTTGATGATATAATTTAGATATGTAAAATCTGATAATTTTCTTCCTCACTAGTTCATTTCCACTTAGGGCTCAGTAAAAGTAGAACTGCCTATCAAATATTCATTGTACAATGAACAATTCTATTTTTTGCTGATGCTTAAGCAAAATTGATTGAACAAGGAAGAGAAATATTCCTTTCTCAATGCAACCGGCTTTCTTCATCCTCTCCAAGAGTATATAAGGGCTTCCAGCTTGAGGACCCCCAAATCATAAGAAACAGATTTCTAGTTTCATAATGCAGCTGGCATATGCCTTTATTTTTATTAAAAAAAAAATAATTTAAATTAGTGGTAGTTAATGAGAAGTCACTGAAACTTTCCTTTTACCTAGTAGTCAATAATAGCCATTGGGATAGTGTAACAGCTTTTTATGAGACTGTTGTCTGGCACAAATCTAATTGCAGTCATGTCTATGGAAAAAATAGCAGGAAAGCCTCGTAAGCTGTCTCATGTATGATCAACAATCAAACACATTGAAGAAAATGATTTTTACCCCTGTAGATGAGAAGTACAAATTAATCATAATCTCATCAAATCTCTTCTGTTCTTAAATCTGGAAAATGCTTTCTGTCTGCTTGTCATCTGGTTTGGCATTCATATATTTTTAATATCATTAACTTAACCAGTGTTGTGGGTTGTGAGCCTGGAATTCTACCAGGTATAATACTACTCAGGTTAAGACTGTAATACTGGAGTTCTTTAATTCATTTCAGACACATTGCTAGCACTTTGAATAGACACGAATGTGCATTCAGTAATCCCCACATGGATGCTTACATGAAATAATGAATAAAAATGCCTATGATGTTAGTATTTTCATCATGACATTTAAGAGTGTATAAACATAGCAAGGTTTTCATAAAATGAATTAGCATGAAGAACAATTATCATTTTAAAATGTCATGAACTAGACAAATGCTGATTTCCTTAGTGAGATTTGAAATACACTCCATACATCATGAAAGGGAAGATGGAAAATTCAGTTAGTTTAAATTAGATTGGTTTTAAGACAGAAAATTATGCATATTTACCATGCTCTTGGGAAGCTGAACCTCTTTGTAAAAGGAGAATCACATGTAACAGAAATTGAAAGATGGAATTCATAGTGAAGTTTCAGATTCAGTGATACACTGTTTAAGGAAAGGGAATTTTAATTGAGAAGATACCTTGGAAAACAGATAGAATTATGGTGCAGGGCTATACTTTTAAATAGCACACCAGCTTTTTTTATAAAATAGATTCAAGAAATATAGGAACAAGATGATGTTTCAGAGTTAACACCACTAAAAGTTTTCTTAGTAATACAAAAAAAGGGAGGAGAGCCTGTTATGAAAACGTTGAGAAAATAAGAGCATAGGACTGGAGTGGATCTTTTGATTTGTCAGTTCCATTTCTTCTTCAGATCAAATACAATCTCATAAATGTTGGTTTTGATACGCTCTTGTAGATTAATCTTTACATATTAGAATTCTACCAACCTTATTGCCAATATAAGACTTTTTTCCACAGTCTCAATATTCAATTAGCTATAAACCTTCCAATTCTGAGTCTGTTTTTCTTCAGGGCCTTTTTATAGGTGTACAGGTACTTTGGTGTCATGACACTCAGTCTTACATTTATTCTTTTCTTGATGATGGAACATGTCTTCTGACTGAACATGTCTTTGTTAATCAGGTTTTTTTATGTTGTTTCCATTTTTTATATTTTTTAATATCTTTTTTGCTATCCTCAGTGACATGTTTAATTAGGTGAACCATGGCAGTACTCTTAAATGACTCCTGGGAAATAGAAAAGGAAAGTCAGTTGGAAAAAAAAAAAAAAAAGCAGGAATTTTTTAATTATAGAGAATTTTGACTGAAAACAAAAGTTATGATTTTATATAGCGTAAAGCCTAGAAGTAAAAGATATCAAGAAAAGATTTTTTTCTTGATATTTTTATAGACGTTTTATGTAACAATGTTCCCTTCACCTGTTCTATCATTCTAGTCTTACTTTAGACAATTTGCCCTTTCCTCTCTTTTTCTGTTTTCCATTTCCTTTCCTCTTTCTCACATACTTTTCCCATATGTAACATAAATCTTCTTCATTCTATGTTTTCATGTTCTTTCACCTTGTTTTCTCCACTTCCTTTCACTCTCAAAACCTGTACATTTTTTGTAAAAAAATGCCTATTTTTTTCTTCTTCAACTCTATTCTTTACGTTGTCCTTTCTGCTTCTCCCTTGCTTGAAAATGAGTACGCTGAAACAAAAGCTGATCGTATTAGTATTTGTCTAATTTTATTTGAACTCTGACCACCCTCTGTTTTCATTTGTTAAATAAAACCCATGATACCACATTTTGCAAGTCCCATGTATAACCTTGCAGAATATGTGACTGCATTATTAATGAATTTCAGAGCAAACAAAGTATGTGTTCATGCAGATTACTTGCTAATTATGCTTGAAGCTAGAAAATGATTAAAAAAATTACCATGCACTGGTTTTAGATTTTTTTAAGAGGACAAATTCAAAATTTCTATTTTCAGGAGAGCATAAAGACACTGAAAATGCAAAACACCTCTTTCATATAAGGAAAGGAAACAAGAATAATAGTGAAAGCATTTTTTAAGGCATGAGTGATGAATATGATTCCTAATATATCGATACATTAAACAAGTTTTAAGTTGGAAACAGAATGAAAAATATTAACTTGTCTTATATAATCAATAAGTGTAAAACAGAAAAACCACTGACTTCTTGATTGTGGTAATGAGTTTCCAGTTACTTCAGTAACAGAACTTTCTTAAGATGCCCTCCTCCATCAAGTTCCAACTATTCTTTCTTGTCTTGTAAACTATTGTGTCTCCACTTTTTGATCTCCGAGCTGTGCAGGATGCATGAATGAACTGTTGAGAAAAACCAACAGGGAGCAACTTGGATGCCCTGCAAGGAGACTTGTCACAGAAGACCTCAGCTCTAACTTTTAAGAGATGCTGGAATAAAAAAACCTCTAGCCCTTCCATATATATACAAACTCTCAACTGGAGCTACTGAAAGCCTTGAAGCATAATTTAGTAGCAATGAAATATGTCTTCTTACTGTATCACAATATGTGTTTAATTTTGACCTTACTGAGAAAAGCTGCACAAAAGAAAACCAATTAGGTAATTGTTTTTCACAGATTTGCCTTTACTTCTTACTGAGGCACAGCAGAATTCCAAGTAATTTATTTGCTATGGGAGTTACCATTTGTCTAATTCGGCAGCCAAACTTGATTTTTGAGGTGTCATGAAAGCTTGTAAAGGAAATCCATCTAAACCCAGGATTCAGAAAACCTTGAAGCTATTTGCTGAAGTAATCATCTTTAAATTAAAATTGTTTCTGTAAAAAAAAAAAAAGGAGCCCACTTTGGAGCAGGTTTGCTGGTAGGATTTGTGACCCCGTGAGGGACCCACACTGGAGTAGTCTCTTCCTGAAAAACCACACCCTGTGGAAGGGATCTATGCTGGAGCAGTTTTTGAAGGACTGTAGTCTACGGAAAGGACTCATGATGGAAAAGTTAATGGATGACTGTCTCTTTTGGGAGGAACTCCATGCTGGAGCAGGGGAAGTATCTGAGGAGTCCTCCCCCTGAGGAGAAAGGAGCAGCAGAAGCAACATGTGATGAACTAACCGCAACCTACGTTCCCTGTCCCCCTGCGCCACTTGGGGAGAGGAGGCAGGGAAATTGTGAGTGAAACTGAGCCTGGGAAGAAGATGTCTTAGGATTTAGGTTTCATTTCTCATGATCCTACTCTGATTTGGTTGGTAATATATATATTTTTTTTTTCCCAAAGCCAAATCTGATTTGCTCATTACAGTGATTGCTGAGTGATCTCTCCCTGTCCTTATCTCCATCCATGAGCCTTTTCTCTCCCCTGTCCAGTTTAGGAGGAAGAGTGATAGAACAGATTTGGTGGGCACCTGGCATCCAGCCAGGGTCAACCCACTGCAGACACAATAGTATGTATTTTAACATATTTCAGTGTATTTGGAAGCAAACTAGCTATTAATAAATGCCTGTCCTTCCTTCCCCTTTCCTAATTCATAATTTATCAAGTCAGGCTGCAAAATTAGGCATGAATTATGGAAATTTCTTTCTCAAAATACATAATTTTGTATATTGGTTAGACAACTTGTCTTAAGCTTATGAATTTACTTCAGTGTTTCCACTCTCTATACTTGAAACAACAAAGACTAATTTTTGCTGAACAACAGTGTTAAAAAAGCCCAACCCTTTCCACACTTTAGATGGGATTTTAAATGCTTTTCCAGTAAAAGATTTTTACTTTTATTTCACTTTTGATTTTCATGTAATCTAATCCTCTCACCTTCTAAAGTTGCCTACTCCTCTGATACCAATCACTACCCTGCCTGATTTCCTATCACCACATACAAGCTAAAAGCAAATCTAAAATGGAAATACAGTGAGACTCACCTAGGAGGTGGGAGATTAAATTATTAAAAACATACAGTATATATAATTTCTCACAGTCTAGGTACTTAATTTTCTAATTAAGTAGTTGTTTTTTCTGTTTTGTTTTTTTTTTTTTTTAATGAGAGACAATTTACTGCAATGTGTTATTTACACAGACTTTGATGCTTTTGATCTGATCTGAAAATGCTCAACACTTAATAGGTTAAATTGTCAGGTGCAGGTTACTGTGGTTCAGCTAGCAAACACAGAATGATTCTCCCCTCCTCCCACTCCATGCAGCAGAGATTGAGGTCAAAGACCCCAATTTCTTCATTGAGACTTCTCTGTCACCATTTAAACATCATTTTTTAACCTTTCAGTTTAAAGCATGGAGGCAAAATTGTAAGCATGACCCTCCCTTAGCTGGGTGGTGAACAAAAGATTTTTGTTGAACTAGGGCTTTATAATTTGTGTAAATATACAAGAGAGAAAGACATGTTGCCAAACAGTAATTGAGGTGAAATTTGAAGTCATGTCCTAATTAGAGCTTTGCAAACCTTACAGGTTGGCCCAAAAGAGCTGGAAGAAAGCTGATTATTTCAGAAAGTCAAAAACTTCTTTTAATACTGGGCTTCTGTATAAGTTGTCCAACTTCCAAATAGGCACCCTTTTGAAGGAATCTAAGGATGAAGAAAAATAAATTAAATCCTAACACAATTGAGGGGGAAGATCTCATTCAAGAAAAAGGAGGTGGTGATACTAGCAGAAAGAGATCTGATAATTTCTGAGGCTCTTTACGCATATTGTATGAAACATCTGAAAATTATGCACATAGGACACACAAATCCAGCTTCAGCCTGAGTGGGACGATATGCACCTATAATACAGATAATTCCTGGGGGGGTGGGGGTGTGTGTCAATATACTTAGTGACCGTGGTGCTATTCAGAGGGACCTAGGCAGGCTGGAGAGACAATGAGGATAAATTGAGAAAAGAGATATTCAGGCTGAATATAAGGAAAATCTTTTTCTCCCTGAGAACAGCCCAGCAGTGAGGTAGTCTGCCCAGAGATGCTGTGCAATCCCCATTCAGGAAGGTTGTGAAGACCCAACTGGACATAGCCCTGAGTAACCGTTTAAGCAAGGTCTGACCTCAAAAGTGGCCTGGCTGTGAGCAGGAGGTTGGACTGGAGACCTCATGAGCTTCCTTCTGACCTGAGCTATCCTTTCAATGTAATTGAAAGATAAAAAATTGTAAGAGATGTCTCAGTGTCCAGGGTACAAATGTAAGAATGAACAGACTTACACTCATGCCCTTCTCTCTAAGAAGTTTCTGACACAAACTTTTTCAACTCGCTTTTTTCCTTGTTCCCTATTACTTATATGGGATTGAATCAGCATTTCTTTGTCTATGAGGTGTTATCTAGGCAGATATTCACTTACAAGTTTGTGGATATAGTAACAAAGCTCCTAAAGTGACAATAATCATCAATTTTAAAAATATGAGGCGAGGTCCCTGTAACTTGAGTGCCACTTCATGTGCTTTGAGCCTTGTCAGCTTTTAATTTTAGGTACTTGAAGCTATGTTGACGCTAGGTTTTAATTGGCCAAAAAGTGAAAGGTACTATCGATATTAAGCCACAAAGTATCTGTTTTTTCTTATTTAAAAGAAAAAAAAAAAATCTTGTTTGCATCCACTAAAAGTTGGGATAGACCTAAGGACTACTCTAAGACTGAAATAAGTTCTCTATCTAATAGATCTTTGCTAGCTATAATGTCCCTTTGTTACATAAACTAGTAGAAGACATAATCTGAGTGAATTAGGAACTTCAAATGGTTTAACACAAAGATATGACTTCCTCAGATTAATTTACTTTTGGGTGACATCAATTCTGATACCAGTTAAATACAGAAAAATAATAAAATATTAATAAAACTGTTATGCAAATAAAGACCTAGTGTATTTGAGAATGGAAGGCTTTTAAGATAAAGACATTAAGGTTTCACAAGCACCATAATTTTTTCTTTAGGTGAAGAATTGTTCCTATTAGAACACACATATATAATCTTTAGAGTGACAAAGATGAATGAAGTATTTCACTACTGATGAGAAAAGCCTCCATAAATGCAAGTGAATTCTACAGAAGAAATGAACTTGTTAGTACTGTTGTATTTGACAGGACTTGGGGTAATTCTGGAAGAACCGAACCAAGATTCCAGTCCAGTGAGGTCTTGACGTTTTTCTGTGAGATGATGGTATTATATTTTAGAAACAGTGTTCTTTTCACTGTATTATACAACATCGTTCTGTTGTGCCAGCATATCAGATTTAGTTGAAAAGTGATGCAAAAGCAGAAATTAAGGGATATTTTTCAGTTTTATGAATTTTCTGATGGTATTTACTGAACAGTTTCTTGAATAGCCACGATAATGCAGAAACAAAGGCAATACATAGGTGAGACTGAAAGTCCGGTACAAACGACGCTTATGCTAGAACTGCCTTGATGAAAAGCCTGTAGAATCACTGTTTGGCAAGGTTCACTCATCTGATCTTATTTCAAGCATCTCGAGCATCTTGTTCATTCAGATTTTGTGCAGAGGTGTATTCATTCCAAACTCACATTGATTGCTTAATTCACCCTGTATTCAAAGACTGAGCAATTGAAGGATATTGCTTAAATTGCCTTAACTTTCTCCCATGGCAGTGTTAGGGAGGGACATTTCTTCCTTTTTACAATTTCACATTGTAGAGGCACAATCAAAAACTTAGACCCGAACTGCGTAAAATTCATTTTTTATCTTTTATTTCTATAGGTCTATTACACTTATATCTGCCGATATACTTTTAGTACATTCTTCTTATACTGTCCTCTTTAATGATTATCAGATGTAAGAATTTTATTTAAGTGCCCTAATAGCATTATTATCATTATTTAAGAAGTAGGTACTGCTAGCTCTCACCCAGTGAGGAACCTGTGGAGTTGACAGCAGAGTTAAAGGCAGTGCCACATTATGTTTGACATGGTGACATAACTGGGAAGATTGCAGATTGAAAAACACTGTTCCTCATAACTCAGTGTTTGACATGCATACACAATAAGCTTTTGCATCATCACTTGTGTTAAAGCTGTTGTTCCTTCCATGGACAGGGAAACAGTGGAAATAGAATCACCTCCAAGATGGCTAAGATGATATAATTGCTCAAAACTACTCTTCCCTTCTTCTCCCATTGGCTTCCCCAATCAGATGGTTGTGCTTATCTGACCCTGCAATAAAGAATGACCCAACTAAACAATTCCAAAATAAACCAATTACTGTTAAACTAGCTTTCTGGTAGTTTATGGGACTGAAGCAACTGAAAAAGGGATCAGCTGAGCACCAGAGCTGGTGCAATTTGTGAAAGTGGAAGACACAGAACTGTTCCTTTCAGTGACAGCAAAAAGTGATCCCTGATCAGAGATTTTGTGAAGAGTCAACCTAAATATTTAGCTCAGTTTGGGTGTGGAGTCTTGTTAGGCTATTGCAACCTGGTTTGTGTCTCAGCACTGAAATATAAGGCAGAAGAAGAATTCAAACATTGGAAGGACCATTGTATTTGTAGAGGTCTTCTAACAGCAGTTGTGCTTTTTCTCTTGTTTTTCCCCCGTCTATGCATATAATTATAGGTGGGTTTTTAACGCCTGGGTTTTTGTAAAACTATGAAATCACTATTATGTCTCTTTTTTCTCTCTTAATTTTCATAAGTTTCATAACATTTTTAGAATCATAGAATGGTTAGAGTTGGAAGGGACCTTAAAGATCATTGAGTTCCAACCCCCCTGCCATGGGCAGGGACACCTCCCACTAGACCAGGTTGCTCAAAGCCCCATCCAGCCTGGCCTTGAACACTTCCAGGGATGGGGCATCCACAGCTTCTCTGGGCAATTTCTCTCTGCCTTCAGATTTTCAGGCCACTTAATTTCTGCCTTATTTCTCTCCATATAAGTGTTCATCAGTAGCCCAGAATGTATGGTATATTAAGAAAAGTAAGCCTTCTTGGAAAAGGTTAAACACATGGAAAAGTAACATAAGTATCTGAGATGTGGTAACTCCAAGGAACTAGTGGGATTTCAAGTGCTGGACCACCTGATTGTTTCAGAGCAGGCGTAAGAAGAAATCCTTTAAAACTACTAACAGTTTTTGGTGTTGTTGGTGGTAGTATTTTGCTTTGTTTTGTTTTGTTTTGCTTTGTTTCTATGGCAATCGAGTAGCTTTGGACTTGGCAGTAGTTGAAGACTGCAGCCCAGTTCTTAGAATATAAGGGCTAAACACTGATACAAATCCAGAGCTAAATTCTTGAAGAAAAACAGGAAAGTTTTTTTGATAATGTTGACTTTATTTTGATTTTCAGAGAGTCAGATGTGTGTATAAATCATTAATTCAATTTTTAAATTATCTTTCTTAGGAAGACACACCACAGTCCATTTCACTGTAGCATCAATTTCAATTCTCTGCATTGATATGATGTGAATTTAAGAGAAAGACTGTGAGTTTAAAACAGAACTATAGAATTTACATGAACCTATATGAAAAACTCTCTTTATGATATTTAAAAGCTATTAGATAAAAAATATCACATATAGACTGAGCTAGCTATTCTCAAAAAAAAGTAAAATAATTACTGAGATTTGGAAGAAAGGAAACAAAATTCTTACATCTTTTTCTGTTTTAACTAAGTTCTAAGTGTAATTTTAAAAATGTGCATATTTCTAATGTTCTCTAAATCTGGAATTAAATAGTCTAAACCTGTTGCAAAAGGGAGGGAAAAAACCCATACCAATATCTAGAAGAGAGAAACCAGTAAGAAAAAGAATAAAAAGTGTAAGCTCTGAAGGAGACTATAAAAAATACCATTGACATATAAAATATGGAAACAGCTGGAAATTAATCAGTGAGAATAAATCAAACAAAACCAGAAAATCCAGGAGACCATGCCTGTGAAAATCAGTGCTGTAGGCAAAAAAGGAAACTTAAAGAAGGAAGAAATGCTGGCATGACATAACAACTAATAACAGCTAGCATATAGCTAGCAAAGGGAGGTACACTTTTACTGATGGAGAACTACTATGTAGTGAAAATTTAATTAGTCCTGGAGACCAAAACAGTAGTAACAATACATTTTAAAAGGTATCAAAGAATGCATGTACTTTAATATCAGTGTTCCTTTAAAGTATGTTTAAAATATATATTACTGCACAAAGGACATTAATATGCACAGTTACAAGAACATGTCCTAGTACATCTTGTGAATGATACATAATGTATAATTCTTAACATAAGGAACAGGCCTGAGACTCTGTCAATCCCAGACAGTAAGGTATTCCAACTACCCACAAGAGAACATCCCAAACCCAGAGTACTCAGCTCTCAGGTCCCAAGCAATTTCTCTGTGGCTATTTGTGTGGTACTAATTATATTATCGTTAAACATTCTAGTGTTTCTGAGATTGGGCTAGATAAAAAGGCATCACTAAATGTGCATTAGATATTCTTCTTTGAGTTAAATCACACAGCATGCATCAGAATTTCCTTGTATAACTTTCTATACACCATACATTAAAAAGGTATACTTACTTGAAACTCTATTTGGAGAGCATATCTTAGTCTAAACTACCTGAGACAGCTGTTTTATAAAATATAGTGTGTTTGAATCTGCTCGATTCTGAATTTGCAATGCACCAAATTCTCCTGCATGGCTTCCAAATGCACCTTAAAATCAGAGAACACGACATAGAACATCTAAACAGATTCATCTTCCTCTTTAGAGAATGTTGGGTGGAAGTTTGAGGACAGATGAAACCTTGAAGCTCAATTTAGGACACATTCAATCAATAACATGAAATAGAATTATTCATATCAGCCTTGAATTAAGTAATTGCCCATTCTAAAGTACATTGGAAGCCTGAATTGCCATGCAATTAAAAGGGAACATAAAGATATTGTTTGATGTAATTTTGGCCGAATACTTTGCAAATATTTTTCTTCATATTTTCCTTATTTTTTCCCTTTAGACATTTTAAATTCAGTATTGTCAACAGAAATGAAATGAAACGTGACTAAAGTAAGACATATTTTATCATTCTACAAGTGAACTGAAAATAACTCTGTATTTAGCTCCTAGTTTGCAAGGCCCAAAGCCTGAAGAAAAAGCTTCTAACAGTAAAATCTAAGGAAGAAAAGGAAGGAAATTTTCACTGGGTTTCCCTAAGAAAGATTTAATTTTTACTGTTCAGCTGTGAAATATGGGATGTTTTCACTTTTTAAAGAAACTTTAGGGTCAGGCCCAAATCTCAATTTTCCTGTTTGCTTACTTTGTATATTCCAGGTCAGCTAAATGCCAGAGCTGCTTACAGAGACTCATTGCTTTTAGATTGTTTTACCTAACTGGCATAAAATGTCACAGCTCTAGGGAATGAGCCACATCATTCATCAGCTGATTTAAATGAACTGTATCTCTATAATATGCTCACGTATATCTGACAAATGGTAAAATTTGTTATACTTTGTTGAAGTATATCTAGAATGAATCCCAGTTACACATCCAATTTCAGTATGTTAAGGATTTATAGATTTTAGTGTATCCCTCTGCCTTGAGAACATGAAAGGTATGTTTAATTTAAAATATTCTAAAATTCATCTACTCATCAACTGCATTGGGTTTTAGATTGGTGAAAAGCAAAATTCAGGCTTGGTATGGAATTATTAAATAATAAACTGTAAGCTAAAAATAAGAGAATACAGTATGAATAAACTGAAAATATTAATGAGCTAACGTAATGAGGATGCATTCATTTTTAATGTTATTTTAAGTAAAAATATGAATACTTTATGTGTTCTTTTTCAGATTTTCTTGAGGCAATGGCTACATACTTATGCAAATGACAATGAAGACATATTTTTCCTGGTCCTGTAGCAATGTGTATGACTACAAATCTCTCTACTTGATATTGTAAATAATACTTAAATTAAGTATTTATCTCCATAATTTTTCTTTAAAATAGAACCTGACAAAAGTAAGTCAAGTATTTTATTGCTCATTAATACATAATAAAATGCTTATGCAACTAGCAATGCAACAGAAGTTTTCTGAGACTACTGCAGTAGTGTTAATTGTGACCATATATGTTTTCAAGCGGTGCATCGACTTACAGTTTTTCTGCAAGATCTGATGAAAGAGGCAGGGCATTGTCTCACTGAAGGAGACATAAACTGAAGAATTGCATTGTGCTTTTTGGGTTCCTTTTTTCCCCTAAGGTGAAATACATCATACTTTGAAAGTAATAAGCATAACATGTTCTCAGCTTACACTTCTCTTTCTTATTCTTAAATGGAAAAAGACATGTAGAACGGAAATCATAGGATCATAGAACCATTTAGGTTGAAAAAACCCTTTAAGATCATTGAGTCCAACCATAAACCTAACACAGAATCACAGAATCTTCATGGTTGCAAGGAACCTTTGAGATCATTGAGTCCAATCACAAAAAAACCACTACATAAAACTGAAATCACACTAAATAAAACAAACCCACAAACAGACACAAACCAACAATCTTGGGCGCTTGAGCATGCCCTGAAGTGCCATGTCTACACATTTCTTAAGACTCCACCACCTCCCTGGGCAGGTCGTTCCAGTGCCTGACCACCCTCTCAGTAAAGTAATTCTTCCTAATACCTAATCTAGACCTCCCCTGCCGCAACTTCATACCATTTCCTCTGGTCCTGTCATTATTCACTTGGGAGAAGAGGCCAACACCACCTCTCTACAACTTCCTTTCAGGTAGTTGTAGAGGGCAATGAGGTCTCCCCTCAGCCTCCTCTTCTCCAAACTAAACATACTCAGTTCCCTCAGCCTCTCCTCATGTGACTTGTTCTCTACCCCTCACCAGCTTAGTGGCTCTCCTCTGGACACGCTCCAGCACCCACCACTAAACCATGTCATAGAATTATAGAATGGTTAGAGTTGGAAAAGACCTTAAAGATCAGTGAGTTCCAACCCCCCT
>KZ506125.1:237698-265876 GCA_002844005.1 Limosa lapponica baueri
TTTGGGCGTTTTGTTTGTTTTTCTAGTTTGTAGGAAATTCCAAAGTTGAATTATTTCCCATGCAGTAATGGCAAAAACTTAAATAGCTCCTACTTCAAGAAAAAAGAATGCAACAGAATTAAATTCTCATTTTCCTAAATTTTGCTTTTAAATAAGAGTCAAGTAACATGAAAAGAATCCATTCTGTGTTTTGAGTTTATATCAGACCTGAAAACATCTTAAAGCCTTAAAAATACAGGCAATAGTTGTGTAAATGGTTTTATTTTTTTTTTAATTTGGAATAAAAAAAAAGATAGTTTTCTTTTAAATTAAATAGTTATGTGCCTGTATTTGTATATTCTCTTTCAAACTTTTGATTTCAACATAATAGGTATTTTAAAATAAACAATAAATTTCCCTATGCTTTAGAATGTCTTTCAACCTAGCCAGGAAGAATTAAATTTTCTTAAAGAAAAAAATGAAACAGGCTGTATACACTTGTAGCCATACACTTATCTAATAGGATATACACTTGTATAACTACAGAAAATGCAATTCTGTAATCAATTGGGTGTAAAGTAAATATAGTTGCTGGCAACCTCCTAGAGTTAGAACAAACACTGGTTGCAAAAAATCAACAGAAAAAGCCTAAATTTCTTTAATGGACATTAAATATGTTACAATACTAAGTACTCAGCTGTGAGGCAGGAAAATCCAAATGTAAGTAGTGCCATAGCATGCATATGTATCTATGCTATGTTTATGAAAATACGTGTTGAATATATACAAGCACTCTTATATAAATGAGTATATATAACCTATATGTTTCAATTTACTTTAAAATATTTCATAAATATATGACTAATCATAAAAACATGCTTTGCATAGACACATTTTTTTTCCTTTTTTTTTTTATTGCAAACTACCTTGACTGAAATATGAATTTCCCCTATGTAGAATCCTCAGGTTTAGTTCAGCGTACAAGTGTTACTTGAATGCTGGCTGTGTCAGCATACCAGTAGATAGCTAGAAAGAACACCATCAGTAATAAGACGAAGTCTAACTACAGATGATTAAGGACTGACGCTTCAAGACAAATAAACAGAAAAAAATAAACAGAAAATAAAAGAACATTCTCTGAAAAGTCAGGTGCAAAAGTTAATGTTGCCCTTCGGCAATTTAATTTATTCACTCAGTGTTTATGAAGCAGAAGGGTCATGAGAACTTGACATCAGTGGCATTTTTGGACTGATCTTTTGATGAAGATGAACTGTTTATGAACAATTTTTCCATTCTGTGATACAGAAATGGGAATGTCTTTTGGAGAAGCTTTGTTAATATCAAATTTAATTAGAGTTATTTTGGTCAAATATTTGTTTACTATTATTAATGCAAGGAGAGGTTTCACTTTCTGCATGTTGCCAGTATCTTTCTGTTGGATTTCTCTTTTTTTTTTTTCCTACACCTCAGAACTTGATTTATATCATGCTTATATAGACATAATATATTTTTTCATTCTTTTATTTTTAAATAGTTCCATCAAAATTTCAAAAATTGCTAGTTTCCTCCTTTCAACAATTAGTTATTCAAGTGATCAAACACCTGGGGCATTGCCAAAATTTTATTAATCCCCTGTTTAGCTCCTACAGCTATGCACCTGTGTATTGGTCCTTATTCAAAGAAGGGTACAAGGTGAAATCCAGTGAGATGTGCTATTAACTTGAATGCACAACTTATTGAAGAAAATACTGCATGGTGAAATTACTGGATTCAGAATGTTAATTTTCTTCTGATTATTTGTTATTTATATATATACTTTATATAGAATCATAGAATCATTCAGGTTGGAAAAGACCCTTGGGATCATCGAGTCCAACCACCAACCCTACTCTACAAAGTTCACCCCACACCATATCCCCCAACACTGCATTTTAACGACTCTTAAACACATTCAGGGATGGTGACTCAACCCCCTCCCTGGGCAGCCTATTCCAGTGTCTGACTACTCTTTCTGTGAAGAATTGTTTTCTGATGTCCAGTCTAAACCTACCCTGTTGCAGCTTGAAGCCATTCCCTCTCGTTCTATCGCTAATTACCTGTGAGAAGAGACCAGCACCAACCTCTCTACAATGTCCTTTCAAGTAGTTGTAGAGAGTGATGAGGCCTCCCTTCAGTCTCCTCTTCCTCAAACTAAACAGTCCCAGCTCCCTCAGTCGCTCTTCATAAGATTTTTGCTCCAGGCCCTTCACCAGCTTCGTTGCCCTCCTCTGCACTCCAGCACCTCGACATCTCTCTTGTATTGAGGTGCCCAAAACTGGATACAATACTCAAGGTGTCGCCTCACCAGTGCTGGGTACAGGGGGACAATCACCTCCCTACTTCTGCTGGTCACACTATTTCTAATACAAGCCAGGATGCCATTGGCTTTCTTGGCCAACTTGCACACTGCTGGCTCATATTCAGCCGCCTGTCAATTAGAACCCCCAGGTCCTTTTCTGCCACGCAGCTTTTCAGCCACACTTCCCCAAGCCTGTAGCATAATATGAGGTAGGAAAGGATTAACATTTGGTTGAAACACTGCTTTTTGGATAATCCATTCAAAAAGTACAGGGCAATTTCCTTGTGATCTTTTGAAAACTTTAAGCAATTGCCTGGAAATAAGTTGTGTCAACAAGGAGAAACTGACTACGGGAAACAGAATAATTAAAAGAGCGAAGCAGAAACAGATGATGAAGCTTTAAGGGGCACCTATAACAGTGTCTTCCAGCTCATGAAGAAGCAAGCATGTTGTTAAACTATCTTCTCCCTATGAGGTATCCACTTTCCTTTGCTGTTGTTCTTTACGATGCAGTGATCAAGGCTTCCAGTAATGTATATTCTGAGAAACTTACACAATAGCATTATCACTTTTTTTATTCAGTCTACCATTTACGAAAGGAAAGCTGAAAACTTTCACTAACTGAGAAGGTTTCTCTCACTCACCTTTAGAACACAGCTGGATGGAAAGAGTCATCATTTCAAATGTAGGTGTTTTATGTAGTTTGGTAATATAATTTAGAATTTTTCAGAAAAATACATTAAAATGTCTTTATAAATGAGCAATACTACTTAAACATGCACATATTACTGTAATGAATTTCAGTAATAAGAGCTGTGGATTTTTTCTTAAACATCTGAGTTATAAGGGTGTTAAAAATATATTTAAATGTTGTAATAAAAATACCACACATCTTTTTCTGTGGTGTAATTTGTTAAAATCTTCCATTAACATTTGACAGCCCTCTATTCACTTTCTTTGTAGTTAATAGATATAGTGTACTCAATTTCTTGCCCTCTGAGGAAGTACTGGCAATGTGTTCTGACCTATAATCTATACTTAAGGGTTCAGTAGCTTTTTAGGAATGTTCATGGAGACTTTATTAATCCCTAATAAACTCAGCTCTTCCACTTCATTTCATGGCTGAATATAACAGTATTTGCTTCCAAGACTAATTATAGAAGGCAGAGCAGAACAGTCAAAATTATGCCCCTGGCATAATTACAATGGACTTTGTTTATCTGCATGCCTTTAAACACCATCCAACTATGCAATACTTTCCTTTTGTTCTGGCTATTTCTTTCTGAGAAATGACATTTAAATTACTAAAAGAAAAATATTAAAGTGAGATGGCAAGCACAATTTCAATCTGATTGTAAGTGCAGCTAATGCTCCAATTTAGACAATAGTCTAAAAAAAAAAAAGGAAAAGAATCAAAACAAAACAAAAATACCACGGAAAAACAGGAACAGAAGCAAAGCCCTCTACACAAAGGTTATTTGAAAGCCATTTTTCATACTTAGGGTCTTGTCTGTGTTCTGTGATTAGTTTGCTGCTATTAAAACCTGAGCGTATCTCTAAAAACCTTCTGTCTTCCTTTCTTGTACAACATTCTGTTATATATAATATTTACAAGACAGCAAGTATAAATGTGCTCTGCAGAGGATACTATAGAGACCAACTAGATTATTAAAATACTTAACCTGTCGCATTTATGTTACAGAGAAAGGAACTAAAGTATGGGTCTAAAGGGCGCTATAAGAATAAAATAATGGAAATAGCAGTCCTAGTGTATTTCTGCTGTAGAGATTAAACACCTGGGACATCATCTGAGCAGATGTGGTGAGTCTTAATGCTTCAATAAGGTCAAGTATTGTATAAAGTCTAATTCATGTATGTAATTCCAGTCTCCGCTCCTCTTCAAACAATGCAAACCTTTTTTCTTCATGCTCCTCTCAGTTTCCAAGCATCTAAAATGAGAACATAACACAAAGTCTTAACTTATTCAAGTACATAAGCCACTTTATTACCCTAATACTAAAGATGTGATGGGTTTTATGATATTGTTCATTAATTATGAATAACTTGGAGCATCAAGTACATATACATGCTATATAATACATAATGCATGAGGGAGTAAACAAGACTCAAATGCACAGAAAAGGCTCTGTTTCTCTTTTGTTTCTTTAATCCACTAATTCAGAGGTAGACAATTTATCTATGATCAGAGATTCTAATGCAAACTCCAGCTCATGGATTTTGCAGCTGTCCTAGAGGGACTTGGAATACATAAACTAATAACACTATCACTTCTCATTTTGTAACACCTTTTCTCTGAAGATCTCAAAGTGTTTTTCAGCTTGAATGAAGCACACCTTGCATCAGCAAGTGATATACATAAGGGACGAACAGGAATTTATTCAATCCCCCATTCCCTGTTGAAGGTAATCTCCCTCATTGCTCTTTAAACATTTGTGGCAGCACTGTAGAAAAGTTTAACAGGCTGCAGACCTCCCCCTCTTCTCCCCTGTATTCCAGTTTTACAACATATTCAATGAAAGTTGCTGGAATTCAAGTAGACACTATACAATTTTTGAGTTGCAATTTGTGTAAAACACTAGGATTAGTGCCCTCAGCTGATGGTAAATGTCAAGAAATATGAATTAACATATATGGCTAGAAACCCAGTTTTATGTTTGTGCTGAAAGCAATAAAAACAGATTAATCCAGGAAAACAAATTAATTGAAAATTATGCTACAGTGTGCCGACCAAAGATGTGGGATTCCTATGGGACTAGAAACAAGTTAGAAGGCCAGTAAAATTTCCAATACCTCAGGATATCTGAACATTTGTTCATTAAAATTAAGTCTTTTCAGGAAGGCAAATCATCTTCAGATATGTAAATGACTATTTAAGCTTTGTCCATGTAAATATGATGATCACAACTTAGCCTTTCAGCTACATACTTTTTAAAGAAAATAACTAACTAATGAACTAACTAAATAAATATTCTTGAAGCATTTCTCTGCCATAATGCAAAAAATCATATAAGGCCACACAGATAGGTTGTGGTGATTCAGAATGGTCATGTATGGGTCCTAAACCCACATATTTGGGTTTTGATAACAAGGTAAAAACTTTGGTTTAAGCATCTTGAAAGCCAACACCTGATAAAAACCTTTCATTACCATCCATGTCAGTATTAAAATTCTCCAGAAAGACAATTTTTTCTCCTCCAGTTGTGACTTTACTGTCAGATTTATTGAGATCACATTCAAACATGGCAAAGAATGTTATACACACATCACCAAATTAGCTCTGAGGGAGCTGGCAAACCAGTGTGACGCAGTGTATTATCATGAAGAGATGCTAACTTAGATGCTGGAAACAGGTTAGCCAGGTGAATACTTTGGCAGTGTTAATCAGATGACATGTTAACTCATTTAATGCTAAACTGGGAAACCTGGCAGTTTGTTTTTTTCTGCAATATAGGCCTGATCAACTTATTTTTCTTAATTCAGGGAGTGCAATATCAAATTTTTCCATTGCTTTTCTTCTACAAATCCACTATTAACACTTACTGACCTCGGCACTGAAGTGTTACTATAAGTGAAGACTACTGCAATGTTATCTGCTAGACACCGCTGCCTCATTAATTGTTCTATACTAACTTATTACCACTGGTCCCCAAATCATGACACTATGAGGACATGAAATTCATACAAATGGCAAGGAAAAATAATAATTATTGTATTTTTTTCTGGTTTAATGTCTGAGGTTTTTTTTGTAAACACATAGCACTATTCCATTCTATTATTGAGTTGTTACAGACTGGTTTTTTCGGAAACCAAAATGTACTAGTGTTCATCAATGTAAAGTATGCCTTCTCATAAAAATCACAGCTCTTGTGTAAACCTACTTTCTCTTAAAGACTGCAGTTTCTAAATCTCATGCTCATAGTATTTAGCAGTCACTGGAAAAAAATGAAATCAATGATTCATTGAGTCTTTTAGTTAGGTACAGTGAGACATGCTCATATGCTGTAAGCTACTTAAAACTGTAGTTTTCAATGTTCTCTTTTTCCAGATAATATACACAGCCAACCAGTCATGACACTAACTAGATATGTTTGATCAGTGTCTCCAGCAGCAACCTGGATATCCAGGTCTTCTTTGAGATATGAATATTATTCTTGCCAGGGCAAGAGCAACCTGGTATAACTTCGCAGCTGACCCCGTTTTGAGCTAGGGACTTTCTGAGGTCCCTTCCAACCCAGATTAAACCCAAGCAATATAATTCTATAATTCTAAGGCAGAGCCATTTTTCTGGATTTACCAAGTTTTAGGATTCACATTTATTAACCTTTTGAGTAAAAGACCCATCAGACTTAATGTTCCTTATCTTGTGCCTTCAAGGAAGTGACTGTGATATGAAATCTCCTAGTTAAAAAAAAAACACAACACAACTACCTCCCAAAAAAACACTGAAACCCCACACCAGATTCCAAATGTGCAATAATATTTTAAATTTTAATATCATCTAGGGAAACAATTTCAAGAATGAGAAAAATAGTATAGAACAGACTGCATATACCTAGTCAAAATAAACAACTTCATGTTTAGTTCACCACACAGAAGTAGTTTTCCTCTGGTATTAATATGGGAATCTTTATCTTGATGTGTCTTGCTTGAAGAAAGATTTTATAGGTTCCTTAGTATTACTGTTCATTTGACATTAGTGTGAAGGAGATCTCATTTTTTATTTTGATTTTGCAGTTTCTAGTGGCCTTCATGCAATCTCTATAATGCTTTTTCTAACACGTTTGGGATAACTAATCTGGTTCTTGAAAAGAAAATCCCTTCGGCAGCAAAATCTATGTTCTGAATTGGTAACAATTGCTGCACTGGCCAAACTGCTCTAAGAGCTTTAATCACTTTCCGTGGGGTCTTATCTTGGATCATAACTTTGGTAGTCATTCCCAGGCTTGGATTTACTGGATAGAACTAAAACTGTCCCCATTATGTGGCTTATATTCTCTACCTTGCCCATCATCTCTACTTTTCATGGAGAAGCATTAATCTTTGAAGTTTTATGTTTCATCTGAGATCACATAGCATTATTAAACTTGTTTGGAATGTATGGTGTTAAGCTCTGCATTTTACTGGGCTTCACTGCATTATCAACTATGCTTCCACAAAGGTTGTCCTACGTATACCAACCAATACCAACCCCTGAGGAGCACCACTCGTCACTGCTCACCACTGGGATATTGAACCGTTGACCACAACCGTTCAAGACACAGGTTCTTCTATTGCAATCCAGTGAGGGAAAGACTGGACATTTGTTTATCCCCTATAATATATCAGAGAATCCCTATAAGTGCAAAACATCATGAATTTTCTAACAAAGATATTAAATAAGATCTCTTATTGTCAATGAAAAATCTGTCAATGGCACAAAAAAAATCCATAGGAAGTAGGGTTTCATTAATTCTTCTCTTGATAGATGTACTACTTATATATTTGCTACCACAGTATCTTAGGACTAGTGCTTTTTAAAATAATTTCTCCCATTATTAAAATTTGTTAAGAAGCGTGTTCTAAACATAGCAGATAGATTTGAATGGTAGTACCCTTAGACAGCTGCTCTGGCAGCTGTATTCAGCGTGATCTTTCCCTAACAGTTTGCCACTCAAGAAATTATCTGTTCTTTCAGAAATCAGAGGAAGGTTGGAAAATTAGCGCCCTTCTCTACTTTACCTGAAAGATTTAATGTTTTTTCCAAATCTACTTCAGTTATTTTTATCCTTTTACTCTCTACAGGGGGGGCATCATCTTGAAGACATTATGAGACTTTATAAAAAATAGGCTATATCTTTAGAATGATTATATATTCTTTTTGCTTTGATTGTTTACTCATATGTACATTCAGTTACTTTCAGTGAGAAAGAACATAAAACGCTACATCCTCTGGAATTATCTATTGATAGCTTTTATTCTAGGGATACTAACAGTGTTTCTGGCACTGACTGCAGGAAAGCATCCAATTTAAACTAAATGATGCCCAGCTTATTTTCATCTTGATATTCTCTTCCTCTTCTGATGCAGCTTTCAGTCAATTCTCCCAAAAGTGGGAAATTAATCTCCGTGGGGAGTTGTGTTATTACTGTTGTCTTTGTTTACACTGTGCACACTGCTACTGCCTTCAACCTTCATGAAAGCAATGTACCCCCGTGCATTGCTATGGAGGGTATTTTTTTGGCTTGAAATGATTGTCATAGTCTAAGTATGTGTGTATTGTTTTCTGACTGTGAGTTCAGACTTACCTCGACCTTCTACCTCCAGCCCTTTTTCGTACGATATTTGGAATCTCAGTAATAAACTAAAGAGAGAGATGTCTGCTGCCCACAAGCCCTGGGATGCCCTGAGAGATGTTCCTTGCTTGACGAAGTCTGGTCACTAACACTAGTTACACTAGTTCTGTGTCTAACAGAATTATTGGATTTATTTTTGTCCCAGACTCCAGTCCTGATGTGCTTTTTCCTGGAGAATGAATCATAACTTTTTTAGTAGACCTGTGTCAGTGAATGAGAGTTCAGTGGTGCACTGTGGTCATGTGTTGAATTCATACATGTACAGAGCCTTGTCAGTCATTGTCTTTTGAGTCCTGTCTCCTGTGCAGCACTAAGCTACAGGCCAGCTACACTGTGACACTCTGAATGTGTGCCTTATTACAGGGTTAGGAACCAGGAAGCATCTTTGCCACATGCCATCAAATTCAGAAATCACCTCAAAGCTGTTTTCTTGGCTGCTCAGATTCCACCAGGCACAGACTTTCCCATAAATGTTTCTTTTTTCCTTCTCTGTTCCAAAACCACATTGATAAATCATAGTTGTATATACACTTTGGAATGACATCCACCATATCTCCTGCTAGCACCCTTTGTTCACAGGGAGACCTGCAAAATTGCTTTCAAATCTTGTGCTTTCAAAAAATTTAAGCTCTGTTAGAGATTTTACTGTTTTGATATCTCCCTTAGGAGGTAGGCATGGCTATAAGATATTTTTTCTCATAGAAGCAAATGTTCAGCAATTAGATATAAGATATTCAATAGCAATTAGCTCTATGAAGATTCTTGTTCAAAGTTATCAGTGTATAAAAATGCTATTTTTCCCTCAGCCTTATAGTAGGCTTCGAAGTACAGTGCTCTGTGTCAGCTTTTATTCATCTGACCCCAAGAGGTGATTGATCACAGGTCTTGTTGTCAGGAGTCTCTCACAGTACTGAAGATGGCCTTCTTTAGTTCTGTTATCTTACCTGTAGTGCTGGAAACATAATTTTATCTTTTTGAAAGTATCTAGTACATCCAAAGATGTGTCCTTTTCGGTACAGTCTCTAAAGGTGATAGATAACTGTGGTTGAAAGGGTCAGTCTCCCTTCCTTCCCACCGCTGATAACTCACAAGCTCACGCACTCAAGTGAGCCAGTTCAGCTAAAAACGAACTACATAACAGCAGAGATCTGTTTTCTGCTAGTTTAGTTCTCTGAATGAGTGTACTGTGGAGACAGATGAGCAACGATGCTGGGACGAGGGAAGCAATTGCTGCTAAGGAGCTGGGAGCAGGAGCAGGAGGGGTGGAGTGGCCTTTTTGGAATCCGCTCACTGCTGTAGCGGCTCAGCTTCTTTTGGCATTTCTCTCTCAGCTTTCTTGTCTCTCTAGGGTCTTTGACTCACATCCAGCTTCTCTACTGTCTGCCTGACCTCACTACACTGGGACATGGGTTTTTTAAACAATCTTTACTCTTTTATTTCATAGTTTTGTATCCAGGCTGCCTGCCTGAAACTAATTGGTAGGTTCATCTGAAAACAGAGTCAGTGTCGTGGCTTATAACAACATCCCAAGTGTTTGCTAGAGTGAATCACAGCTTTCTTTCTCTGCTTTCTTGCCTTCAGCAGTGTTGATTTAGCCCACTAAAACTATGAATTAAAGATTCCAATAACCACGTTAATATCAAATATTCATCAGTCATTACAGAGCAGTCCCAATTCCATCCCAACATTTAACTCTATTAGCATGTGTGTGTAACAGCAAACAGTCAAATAAACAGTTTTCTAATGAAGGAGTAATTCTTACAGAAATGCAATAGTAGTATTTTAATAACTGGTACCCCAATAGTTGAATAAATTCTTAGGAAGTCTAAAATTTACCAGGAAAATAACTAACTCAATTACCCACAGTTAAGTGCCCTTGATTCCTTTAAAGAGGAAACTGAGTATCCTGTTGTGTACTGTAATGCAAAAAGAAGTCTTAAAGAGATGACGATAATTTCAAATGCAAAGAGCTAAATAAATTTTATAGTGCTGTCCATTGTTCCAAGCACTACTGCCAAACAGTAAGCCAAAACTATAATTTAAAAATTCATGCTATAACATTTTTTTTTTCCCTGGGTGTTCTCTTCTATGATTGGATTACGCATGTATAGCAAACCAATATGCTTTCCATGTGTTACCTAAATGAACTACAATTTTTCTATTGGCTTGCAAATGTCTCCGCTGTATTGACGGCAGATAAAATTATGGCTTGCACTGGATCAACATAAACATTAGTTGATTATGTGACATTTTGTCACAAAAAGACCCCAGGTAATTTTCTTTAACATTTTGCTCTGTATATTCTCTCCCAGATAAACTATTTATGGAGGTAAAATGTAGCTATATACTTCCAATTTTGAAACAGTCTGGTTTCACAATTTTATATTAACTGTATTTAAGCTCTTTCCCTCCTACACGAATTTTTTCCAGGATGTATGAGGATATTGGAAACAATCTACAAGAACAAATTTTAAGCATATCTTATGAACAATTGCTAGTGTTTTAAGATTACCTGGACCCACACAAAGTCTAAAGATAATTTTAATAGTTTATCAAGACTTCAGGACCAGATCCCATGCTGAATTCTTTTGGAGACAGGGCTGATGAAAATTCCAATTACGCATCAAGGACACTGTCTTTTCAGCTTCACTGGCTGCTGAGAGTGTAGTTTTTAAATGTGTCTTGTGCTGCTTTCCTTAGCACGTTTATCTTAGAGAAATCATGCCTGTAAGTGCTCAAGATGTATTTGACGATACCAGGTGTATAATTAATATTGGTTGAGAAGCTAGGAGGTGGCATTTTCTGAGATTTAAAGGGCCTGGGTGACTCCGTATTATCCATGCCTAAACATTTCAGCACTCCAGGGTTCAGCATAGAATAAAGATGTTTGAGTTTGTTTTCAAATAGCTTGAGCAGGTGCTTGTGGCAGTCTAATAATCGCAGCATGGAGCTCAGTGGGGGCAAATTTATCCAGCTTTTTAGCAAGACACAATCCACAGTTCAGTATTAAATAAAGATTTTGGGGGGTTAACAAAACTATTCTGTTTGTTATTTATTAGAAAAATGTAACTACCTCAACTAAAGCTGTTGGGGAAGAGTTGAAGTAAATCAATTTCTGAGGACACTGGCAGTTATTGCAGACTTTGCATAGCTTACAAACACACATCCTTACAAACAAATCCAGGTTTATAACTCTTTACAAGGTAATGGCTGATTAGTAGAGATTCAGTAAGAAGAGACGGGGGATATCGATCACCAAATATGTAAGAGTCTGTTCCTTGCACAGATTACAGGAGTGGTAAAACTACTACAGATCTGGTTTTCCACCAGCTTACAGACTCTCACAAATGTCAGGAAAGCACCTTGTTCATGAAAAAGTTCCTTAGTTCTTTTCATCTTCCAGGCTTTATACGTTTATACATGAAGGCATTCTAAGTACATAAAAAGAACTATGCCAGATTATAATGCAAAGCTTTGTTATCTCCACCACTGACCTTTTCAGGACAAATGTGTATATTTGTTTTAATACAGCATCATAGAATGAGAATTCCTATTACATATTTTCAGTGGCTTTTAAGAGTTGGCCCTGGGATTACTCTTTCTGGAAAAGCTCAGTACAATATGATGAAGGAAGAAAACACAAAGTTGTTCTCATGAACAATTTCTTTGAACTGTTTTTCTAGGAAGTCCTAGAAGGAACACAGGCTTGGTGTGAGGGATGCAGTCTTCTCCAAGGTAGAAAATATGCATTTTACCATTTCTGTGAAGTTCTGACTAAATGCAGATGCTTTACTAGCTTCTGTAAGTCTAAATCAACACAAATATGTAAGGCTACTCAAAATGTGAAGGCTGTTTGGATTTCTAGTGCATACTGAAACAGTCTCATCCTTTCAGTGCCCTCATTCCTTAACTACAAAAATGAGGATAAAACTCTTAGAGGAGGAATACAGAGATGTTATGTCAAAGGCTGGAAATTTCAGAGATGTGGCTGGGTAAGAACCTGATTTGGAAAATGAAATCAATCTGTGCTGTGTGTGAATACAAAACAGAAAATTAATGGTGGAATGAATAAAAATAAAAAGCGGGAAGAAGAGGAGATGCCATGGCAGAAAGAAGATAAGGTTAATATCACAAGGCAGGCAGAAGTACAAGGGATTATCAAAATCAGGATTCATGAATCTCATAAATCCCTTTTTATGGAGTTCGCTGTCAAGAATGACATCTTCTCTTCCATCAAAAAAGTGGCCTGCACAATGGACAGTACATTATGGCTAACATTTGTTCTGCTGAGAGAGAACTCATCATTGGGGACTATAGGAGAGATGGGGAGGGACTCTTTATCAGGGGGTGTAGCAATAGGACGAGGGGTAAGGGTTTCAAACTGAAAGAGGGTAGATTTAGATTGGGTATTAGGAAGAAATTCTTTACTGTGAGGGTGGTGAGACACTGGAACAGCTTGCCCAGAGAAGTTGTGGATGCCCCATCCCTGGAGGTTTCAAGGACAGGCTGGATGAGGTTTTGAGCAACCTGCTGTACTGGAAGGTGTCCTTGCCCATGGCAGGGGGGTTGGAACAGGATGATCTTTTAGATCCCTTCCAACCCAAACTGTTTTATGGTTCTATGATTTCTTTTAGAGTAGACTGCACTTCCAAGGAATTTTGAGCGAACTTTGCTCAGTCATTTTGCTCTACCTCCTTTCCTTTTAAGAATCTAGGAAATTACAAACAGAACAACCCAACAAATATGATTACAAATTTCAGCATTTAAAATTAGGAAATGAGAGAATTACACTCACCTGAATAAAATATTGCACTTTGAGTTAGTTAAACTTGACATCAGGGAATTCTTTTCAAGAATTACATATTATTGGGCAAATTTCAAGCTGAGATGCAGTAAATCAAGAATTCAGATGCTCTTGGGAAACACCACTAGATCTTGTTACCTAACAGAAATATCCTTTCCCTTCTAAGAATAATGTTTACAAAATGGACAGGCCTTTCAAGCCACAAAAGTTCTGTTTAAACCCCTTTCTATAAGTTACCTATCCTAAACAGAGTTATGAAATCAGAAATGGTTCTTGTACCACAGAGCTAAGGATGTTTGGTAGGATGCTCAGTAAGAACTTGACTGCTGCTAGTGATTTTGATGCCTCATGCTCAGATTCCAAAGTGCTAAGCAATGTTATTAAGCCATACAGAACTTTTTCCCAAGCACATCTAATCCCAATTACTTTTTAATGTTAATTTCTAAGGGTAAGTGTACAAACAAAATTTGTGGGATGAGCTAGTCTTGAATTAGTGAACAAAAATGACCCCCTTTATTGCCAGATAATAGGTGCTCTCATTAGGTTTATTGCACTTTCCCCTTATACATCTTGTTAATCAAGAGATTCTGGATTAATTTGTGAAATAGCGATGCTTCTAAGTAGAAGTATGCAAGCTGAAAACACTGTTCACTGAAAACATTTGTTGCCTGTCTTCTGATGTGGAAATGGACTTAAATCTGTAGACAAGAGAAGATAAACCAAAATGTATCAGACTTTGAATTTTTCTTTGTGTATTTCAAGGACATTTCAAATATAAATTGGAGACAACACATGCAGATTAATGTTTTATTGTTGGAACTAGTACTTGGAAAAAAAAGAACCAAAAAAATTTAGCTTTTTGAAGTTCACAAAGAACTTAAATTAAGGAGTGAGACCAGATAAAGAAAATGGATCTTAACAGGCAGGCAGTCACTGGCCAGAGGAGCTGTGGCCCACAGGCTTTGCCTTAGGCCCTTCATGCACACAGTGATTAGCTGCCAGGAATTGGCCAACCTAGAGGTCATTATTATTCTTAATATAAACAGTTATAAATAAATCTGAGGGTATGAAGGCAAAAATGCTGAGATGTACATTGTCACAGGAGCAGGAAGCTCAAATTTGATGTCCATTGCACTACTGTTATGGCATTATATCTGTGGATACTGGAGAAGTCAGATTTGATTCACGCTGAACTGTCAAACCCTTTGCAGGCTGGGATTTTTTTGTATTTGGCAAAATATGATATTTTACCAAATACTGTTGTGATGCTGTAGGGACTCATAAAGGACAAAATAATTTGTTCGTGTCTTCATGGTTTTTTTGCAGAATTAGAGCCAGTTATTTACAGTGAAAAACTCAGTTACACTGAATTTCATAGAATCATAAAATCATTGAATAGCTTGGGTTGGAAGGGACCTTTAAAGGTCATCTAGTTCAACACCCTCTGCAACGATCACAGACATCTTCAACTAGATCAGGTTGCTCAGAGCCCCATCCAATTTGACCTTAAATGTTTCCGGGGATGACACCTCTACTACCTCTCTGGGCAACCTGTTCAAGTGTTTCACCACTCTCATCATGAAAACTTTCTTCCTTATACCTAGTTTAAATCTTCCTTCTTTTAGTTTAAAGCCATTACCCTTTGTCCTGTCCCAAAGGTCCTGCTAAAAAGTTTATCACCATCTTTCCTGTAGGCCTCCTTTAAGTACTGAAAGGCCACAATAAGGTCTCCCTGGAGCTTTCGATTCCCCAAGCTGATTAACCCCAAGTCCACCAGCCTGTCCTCACAGGAGAGGTGTTCCATCCTTCTGATCATTTTTGTGGCTCTCCTCTGGACCTTCTCCAACAGGTCCATGTATTTCTGGTCCTGAGGGTTCCAGAGCTATATACAGTACTCCAGGAGAGGGTCTCATGGGAGCGATGTAGAGGGGCAAAGTCACCTCCATCAACCTGCTGGCCACGCTTCTTTTGATGCAGCCCAGGATACGGTTGGCTTTCTAGGCTGCGAGCACACATTGACAGCTCTTCATCCACCAGTACCCCTAAGTCCTTTTGGGCAGGGCTCTCTCAATCCCTTCATTCCCCAGCCTGTACTGATACCAAGGGTTGCCCCGACCCAGGTGAAGGACCCTGCACTTGGCCTAGTTGAGTTGAACTTCATGAGATTGACATGGACCCACCTCTTAAACATTTCCAGGTCCCTCTGGATGACATCCTGGCCATCAGACATGTCAACCACACCTCTCAGCGTGGCATCATCCACAAACTTGGTGAGGGTGCACTCTATCCCACTGTCTATGTCATTGATGAAGGTATTAAATAGTACTGGTCCTAATACAGACCCCTGAGGGCCACCGCTTGTCACTGATCTCCATCTGGATATTGAGCCATTGACCACTACCCTCTGGATAAGACCATCCAACCAATTCTTCATCTAACAGACAGTCCATCCATCAAATCCAAACCTCTCCGATTTAGAGAGAAGGATGTTGTAGGCGAACGTGTCTAAGGCCTTACAGAAGTCCAGATAGATGACATCCGTAGCTCTTCCCTTTCCCACTAATGTAGTCACTCCATCATAGAAGGCTACTAGGTTGGTTAGCCCTTGGTGAAGCCGTGTTGGCTGTCTTGGATCACCTCACTGTCTTTCATGTGCCTTAGCATAACTTCTGGGAGGATCTGTTCCATGATCTTCCCAGGCACAGATTTGAGGCTGACAGGGCAGTAGTTCCCAGGGTCCTCCTGGGACCTCCCATTTTAAAAATGGGTGCAACGTTTCCCTTTTTCCAGTCACTGGGGACTTCACCTGACTGCCATCACTTTTTAAATATCATGGAGGATGTCTTGGCAACTGCACCAGCCAATTCCCTCAGGACTCTGGGATGCATCCTGTCATATCCCATAGACTTATCTGTTTTCAGGTTCCTCATGAACCTGATCATCTCTTACAGTGGGAGGAACTTTTCTTTTGTAATCCCTGTCTTGTGGTCCAATCACTTGAGAGGTGTGGGGAGAGAGGTTGCCAGTGAAGACTGAGGCAAAAAAGTGTCAAGTACCTCAGCCTTCTCGTCATCCAGTGTTACCACTTTGCCAGTCTTGCTCATTATGGGGTGTACACTTTCTTTGACTTTCCCTTTCTAGTTGACTTACCTGTAGAAGCTCTTCTTATTATACTTTGGGTCCCTCACCACGTTCAGCTTCAACTGTACCGTGGCCTTCCTGACCCCACCTCTACACAACCAGGCAGTGTCCATATATTCTTCTCAGGATACCTGTCCCTTCTTCCACTCCCTGTGCATTTCTTTAGTTTGACCAGCAGGTCTTGACTTAGCCATGATGGTCTCTTGCCTTCTTTTCCTGATTTCTTACACCTGGGGATCAAGAGCTTTTGCGCTCTGTGAAAACCATCCTTAAAGATTTGTCAGCTTTGTTCTGCTCCCTTGTTCCTGAGGGCAGTTTTTCAGAGGCTCCTATTGACTAACTCCTTGAAGAGCTGGAATCTTTTTTACCTAAAATTCAGGGTCCTGACTTTACTGTTTGCCTGACCCATATCCTTCAGGACTGCGAACTCCACCAGTGCATGATCACTGCAGCCCAGGCTGCCTCGAATCTTGACATCACCAACTAGCTCACTTGCATTGGTGACCATCAGGTCTAGTATCACATCTTCTCTGGTGGTGCTGTCTATTACCTGGCTTAAGAATTTATCCTCAATGCACTCCAGGAGTCTCCTGTGTTGCCTGCAGCTCACAGTGCTACTTTTCGAGCAGACATTGGGGTGGTTGAAATCCCCCAGCAGAACAAGAACCCGCAAGAGCAATGACTCCTATAGCTGGAGTAAGAAGGCTTTGTCAATAGGCTCCCCTTGATTGGGCGGCCTGTAGTAAACACCAACCACAAGGCTCCCTTGGTTGCCTCAGTCTCTTATTCTTACCCATAAACTTTCAACCTGCTCATGGCTATTCTTCAGAGACAACTCTTCACACTCTATCCATTTCTTGATGTAGAGGGGAACACCTCAGCTCCTCCTTGCTCACCTGTCCATTCTGAACAGCCTGTAGCCATTAATATCCGTGCTTCAGTCATGGGATTTGTCCCACCAAGTTTCAGCAATGGCAACTAGTTCATCACTTTCTAACAGCATGGTGGCTTTCAGCTACTCCTGTTTGTTGCCCATGCTGCATGCATTGGTGTAGAAGCACTTCGGCTGGGCTGTTGTCTGTGTCACCTTCTTAGAGGAACATCCCTTAATTCCTTTGGGATATTTCACTGGTGTATCCCTCTTGGCCCTTATTACCTCAGTAGCCCCCAGCTCATCTCTGTACGACATCAAGTGTGCTGCAGTATAGCCAGCATGTCTCAGAGCAACAGGCTGAGGGCCCTTGCTAATATCCCATCCTTCTGTTGCCTGTTGTCCCACAGCTTGTCACGGGCAAGCCTGATATTGCCCCCCTCTCCCCTCAAGCCTGGTTTAAAGCTCTGTCAATGAGCCTCACTAGCTTGTGAGCAAAGACCCTCTTGCCCCTTTCAGAAAGGTGAACCCCATTTGACACCAGCAAGTCTGTTATTCAAAAACCCAAAATTGTGGTGGTGACACCAGCCACAGATCCACATATTACTAGACTGGGTTCATCTGTTTCTTCCAATGTCTGTGCCCACAACTGGGAGGAGAGAGGAGAGAGTAACCTGTGCTCTAGATTCCATTAGTAACCATCCCAAGGCCCTGAAGTGTCTTTTGATTGCACTTGGACTATGCATTGCAGCTTCAAAGCCACACACATAGAAAAGTAGTAATGGCTAGTAGCCCCAGGGCTGTAACAGGCCAGGAAGTTTTCTAGTGGTGTCCTTAACCTGGGCCCCAGGGAGGCAGCAGACTTTCCTAAGAAGAGTGTCTGGCTGGCATGTTGAACCCTCTTTCCCCTCACCCTCAACTATAACCTATCTTTTCTTCCTCATGGAGGTGGTCGTCATACAAGGGGGAGGCCTTTCTGACCTTGGCAGCACTTCTGGTGAAGATGAACTGTCATCCACATCATCATCCATTGACTGGCCTTCCAAATCCAGAGCCTCATACTTGTTGTAAAGAGACACCTGGGAAGGAAGGGTGGGCAAGGAGAGGGGTCGCCTGCTGCCCTGAGAGTGGGCTTGCCTTCATTCACTCCTTTCCTTTAAGCTACTGCCTTCAGACTGTTGGGGAGAGGATGCAGGATCTCCATAATCTTGGGTTTTCCTGGTGGCTGTTCGCGCTTCTGTCTCAGGGAGGGCAAAGCATGGTTCCATCAGTCTATCCCTTTCTCAGGCTCCCTGATGCTCCTTAACCTTTCTACTTCCTATCGTACCTCTGCCACTAGGCTGAGCAGATTATCCACCTCACGCAGCTGTTCTCACTACTGCCATCCATTACCAGTGAAAGGCCCTGGAACTCACAGCAGCCCAAGACCTGGATGGCTGTATGTTTTTGTGGCAGCACTGTCTGAGTTGCCACAACCTTTCTGCCAAGTGCAGAAAGCACCTGGTGGTGCTTTCCGCCAGGTGAATACTGTAGTTGTTTATCAAATTTCATTTGATTTGAACTATTCACTTGACTTATTTTTAAAATAATCCATAGAGAAATCTTAATTTCGTAACAGGTAGTAGTGGATTTGTTTACAAATAAGTATGTTATTAATTCTTAAGTTTATAAGTGCATAATACAAAAGCAAAGGTCTTATCCCTGATTGTTTACTGCTGAAGTTCAATGCAATGGACCACATGGAAGAACCAAACCACTGCAGAAGTGCAAAAGAAATTCAAACCTCATGGCAGTAGTTTTCATTGAATATGCATTTCTTGTTCATGAAATTAATAATTCTTGACTTACTTTGTACAGATTCAGAATAGAGAATGTGTATTCATTGCTGTGAAAGGGAGGAGAAACCTTGCTACTCCTTTGTCCTTTTCACTTATTGAAGATATTTATCCTGTTTTCTAATATTCTCAAAAAAATACTAAATTTGTTCCCTAAAGCTCATGCAAAAATAATTTATTGCCCTGGTGAAAAAGAAAAATAAGAATCAGGTAACTACTGTGCATGCTCTCAGCTTAAATTTAGGAAATTATTCTACTGCTGATCAGGAAGCCCTTAGTAAATTAATTCTTGAAAAGTTTTAAGCAGATGTTGCCAGTCAGACCAAAAGTGCCCTTGCCCGAAAAACATTAGGTAAAAACAAGGCCACTGCTGAAGGAGTTGTGATCCGTCATCTAATGCTGATTAGAAGGCTCTGAGGAGAAAGGATAGAATTGATTAAAAATTATTTATCCCTTCATCAGACTTATGTTATCCATTAAGGAACTGAACCGAACTCAAACAGAAAGATTCTCATGAAACACAAATTAATGCAACCACAAAGGCAAGAGGTATTGTTGACACTGTTATCAGTTAAATCCAGGTATGACTTTACTCAAATGATCCCTTATTATTGGATTACTAAACAAAATTCAAAAAGTATTTTGGCATTTGAGTGTACACAGAGAAAGGTGTACCTTAATGCTTTTGTATTGTCTGGAATACTGTGTTCCTTCTGTTTCAAGAGATTCTATTCCTATTTTTAGTGATTAGTATTTCTTTTATTTTTCTATACTTATTTTTACATATGCATTTATAATCATAATGTAGGTAAGGGAAAAGAGATAGATAAATATACGTATATGTCATCTACTTTATATTAACTGTGTGTTTAATCTCATTCCTAACATAGGTATTGTGAAAGCGAAGATGAAGTGGGGAATTGAAAAATGCTGGACTGTGACTAAAGGACCTTCAACTGATATACACATTTATTTTCTTGTGGAATTATAGCTATCTCTTGTGGAATCTGCTTTTCTTGGAACTCTGTAAAGAGACTATCTTCAGTTCCCTACAACACATGTCAAAGTGTAGCAGTTAGAAATATGTAAGTACCTTGCTGTCATAACTGAAACATGGAGGAGGAAAGACATTGCCAGAACTTCTTGAAAACAAAACCTGGTTTTATTTTATTTTTTTTTAAACAAATATGAGAAATTAACTGAAAAATTAGGGATTTTTTTTTCCTAAAATGCCAGTAAGACTTAGTAGAAGTTATGTCTATTTAAAACAAACAATTAATCTATTTAAGACAGCCCAGCCCACCTTTCTTCTCCACTTTTTCAGAACTCACATTAGAGTTTGTGACTGCTATCATGTGACAAGCAGTGTGTACTGACACAGATACAGCATTAAAGAATCAATGTTAATTGTTAAATTCTTCCATACCCATTCTCTCTGTATTGAGCTTGTATTGATGTATGATGTAAAATAATATAAAGAGATGGCCCTTGGATATTACCACAGTCTTTCGTTTCTTAGATATAGAACATATTTACTTGTTGTCAGCCAAAATAAAATATTTATATTTAAAAGAACAAAAGGGATCTGAGAACCAGTTTTATAGAGAGGACTCAACTTTTTTGTGTTGTTATTGACTTTTGTTTCTTCTAGTAATTAAATTCTTCCATTATCTGGCTCTGAAGCCCTGCTAGCTTTTCTCTGCTTGTAACCAGGAATGCTTCCCCGTTCCTGAACTTACAGTGATGCTTGGGCTCTGTCCAGACAAAACCTGAGCATGTATTAGGTTCTCTTTTTCTGTTCACCGCATCCCCCACAACACACACACAGAGTTTAGTCTGAACCAGTGCCATTTTGGATATCCCAGTGACCTGAGAGGGTATCACATGGGGTATTTCCAATGGTCCACGTAAAGGCCATGGCATAAAATAATTTTACAAATTCTTTTTTTCATATGAGGCTGGTGTAAACCCATAGCAATGTCTATCCTTTAATATGAGAATTTAGGTGAGCAGAGAGTGCTCACCTACTGAAACTTCTTTTAATATTTTTTTCAGGATGATATGAAAGAAAAAATAATCACTATTGGCTAGGAGCTTGTGCAGAAATCTGAAAATAAAAAACAAAAAGCTATTTATTTTTAAAATATTTATTAATGTAATTAATAAAAAATTAAAATAAAAATGTAAAATTTCACTAACTGGTCAAAATAGGCTTATCCAGTATAGATTATTCATAATATTAATGCTTTTGTTATTCCAGACCTTAACTTATCCTCATTACTCTTGACTTTTCACCAGGAAAAAGGGGCATTTCTAAAATAAGCAAGAAAACAAACAAAAAACAAAGAGGTATAGAATAGTCGAATACTTAATTTCTGAGGCAGTTAACATATGGAATATATTTAAATTGTTGACCATTAAAAAATAAGATGCAAAAAACTTGATGGTGCTGATGTTTAAGAGTTCTGAGAGAATCAAAAGGTTCAGAATATAGGAGTGTAAGGCTGAGACAAACCTTAATTGTCAAAAGGCTTTCCAGCCTGCCAGTCCTCTACAGAATATCTGCATAATGTTACTTGATTCTAGACTTACTTTCATATCCAAGAGACAGAGTTGCATGTTAGTATTCAACTAAACAATAAAACTCAGGGAAAGCAAACTCAGTGAGACTCTTTCTGCATGTTCATGGCAATCATATCTCTTCATTGTACAATTTGCAACATTTTTAAATCTAGGAGTTGGGAATGAATAAGGAAATAGCAGAAAAATGATAATTTTTTTAAGTTACTTAATATAGCCACACACACCATCCCCCCAGGCAATTAATTTAAAAATTAAAGTAACACAAAAACATCTGGAAAATAGACTTTCAAACCCACTGACTCCCTTTTCGTAGTAATACCCTCAAAAGGATCCTGTTTTCAAAGATATCTAACAGTGAGTTCCCTAACATAAGAGCTGTGAGTCATTCTAAAGTGAAGATACTGGCCACTTTTTTTTTTATATTTTTCCTATTTTTATATTAAGTACAGCAGTTTGCTAATGATACTTCCATTTCTTATGTGTTCACATGCGAAATGCTTTTTCTAGGGAAAAATGTTCACATTAAGTAAATAATAATGACAAAGAGATGAAAATAATGGAAAATAGAAGGCTCTAACAGATTTCACTCTACAGGGAAGTAGCAGAAAGGACTGATGTTGGTATTATGTAAATTAAATGTCCATAGTGCATAGTGTCCTCAGGGAGCAACTGGGAACCATTATGTTTTGTGTGTTTGAATGGCTATGATAAAGTGTTCACCTTAAGTATCTTGTTTTCATTTTCTATGACAGTCAACCACATAACGATAAAGGATTTTGGGCTTTTAGGATCAGTCTAATCATGTAGGGGAAAAAAAAAGTGAGGGGAAACAGAAATAGAGCCAGAAGCAAAGTAACTGAAGCCTTGCAATAAGCCAGAGAGAAGCAGGACTCTTTGCTGACACCCACTCTCAAGATCATGCAGATGTACTAAAACAATGGGGAAAAAAAATAAACATCGATTCCAGTTAACTGGAATAATAAGTGCCAAATTTACTAGATGAAAGAAAAGATAAGAGGAAAGGAAGCAAGTATTATGGTGACAGAGAAATAAAAGCTAAAGATAACTTATTTCTATTATTTTGGTAACAAATGTAGTCTAATTCCCAGTTTGGTTGTACACCCTTTATATTCATTTATTTCTGAAAACACTTCATATTTTCTTATTTTCTGGCATCACTACTAATGGCTAATGTCAATGGGAATGGATTTATAGTAAGCTTTCACATAAATCTATCTTATGAAATAGGCTAAGTTATGTCCCAGAAGATGAGGTACAACTGAATTTCTTTTAGTTACCCCTGTTATCTTCTTTTGTAAATATTTTAGACTAATTTATTTCTGTGCTGAATTAATGGTCTGGTGTTTTATTTGAATGCCATTAAAGTCATGTGAGTGATGCAGATGCCAGCCTTTATAAGATGAATATATATGAGTTCGTTCAGTTTCTCTGAAAACATTCATTTGGAACATGTTCTTTCACTCAGAAAAAAAATAAAATATATAATATCCAGCTGATTCTTCTCCAAAACACTATTTCAGATTCAAGTACTAAATGGGCAAGGGAGCTGATGATGGGAACACTCTGAAAGCTGAAAATGTTTCAATAAAAACATGAAGCATAATAGAAATTATGGCCAATTCAGTAAGAAAACATAATCACTGCCCAAGCATACTTCCATTCCTTCTCTTCTTCCACAACCAAAAAAATAAAAAGATTCACAACCTGACAGATAAAAATATATGTTTAAAGTAAGGAATTTATCTAATTATTAGGTAAAAATAAAGTCTGCATTTGCTTGTGACTCCCAGGATACAATGATTGACATATCTATTATGTGAACTGCTACTGATAAACTATCTTTTTAATTCAGTGTTTTGCACAAATCTACTTTGATAGAATGGAACATGCTTACAAGGCATATAATTCCTTCTTTACACAGAGTATAATTACTAAAGGAATTACTGATCTAAATCTACATACTCATTAATTGAAAAAGCTCATCTTTCAACAAAGAACATTCTAATAACCTTCAAACACAGATGGCAAACTTCGCTTTAACAGTTTTTAATTTATTTTTTTTTTATTTACAACACTTTGTAAGTTCCAACTCCGTGGATATATTTGCTGAAGTTGCCAGACCTTTATTTTATGATAAACTTTTATCTCTTTGTTGTAATGCACAAAGGGATTTCAAATGCAATGTTTTATTCATTTTTCAAAGCCCAAAGCTCCTTAAAAGCCTCTGAAGGTTTTTTGTGGGATTTTTTGTTTTGTTTTTTTGTTTCTTTTTCTTCCCTCCCTCCTTCCCCTCTCTGTCCCCCTTTCCAGCAATCAGCAACAATAGGGCTGTTGTGAAGCTCAAAATACAAGTTCTATTTTTCCTTGGTGTCAAGGAGTCTGCCTTTTGAGTGACACTCCTGGGGACTCTAAAACAAGATCTATAGTTGGGGTTATTTGGCACTGAAAAGCATTACTCAGCTTCTGGTCTCCACTCTTTCATGAGAGCAAGGAGCAAAGGTGAAAGGGTGCTACTAGGAATTTGAAAGGCTTGTTTCTCTTCAATAGTATGAACTCATGTTGCCAGGGAAGACAGAGCCCTGATCAGCTAAAATCATTCATTATACTGTGAAACTCAACTTATTTTTTAAGGAAAACAGACAGAATGAGATGAAAAATGAGAAATAAGATTTCTAGATTATTATAACACAGTCTGTCTTTTCCTAAATGAAAGAAATCAATACTATATAAGGTTATATCAAGTTTCTTTCTATTTTTCAGCTGATGTTGACAGGAATTATCAAAATCAGTTAGGAAGACTGGTTTTATTTTTAAAACTATTTTCTTACTAAAAGAAGTACAACAATTCTATACAGATTGCATCCAACAGTTTTCTTCTTGTACTTTTTAATAATAAACCATTTCTAAAGCTAGCTTTCATATTATTTATATTTTTACACAAACTGGAAGTTAACAGGCCAAAATGCAACAGTAGATTACCTGGTATGACCTCCTATAGAATTTAGGCCTGTATTGTTTTATCCATTTACTACTACATTAAACTCAATTTCATATGCTTGATTAAAAATGTCTTTCAGATAGCTTTTATGATTTAAGCTGAGAATGTTACATGACCTATACAAGAGACATTGCACATATCACATTGTAATATTTCCCCAAGAACGAGATATATTCAGAACACTGAAAAATGAACTTTGCTTAGAGGGACAGATCCCAGGGCATGGATTACTAGGAAGGAAGGTACACAGATGTTAGAGGAAAGAAGACAGTTTATCAAGATGACAGTGAGATGGTTCATCACAAATCTTCTGAGAAGCAGCTGAGCCCGAGTCAAAACTAGATCACTCTAACAGGATATAGTCTTGCTTTCACATAAAGACACTTTGAGGTATGGGGAAATAACAAGTTGTCTCATATCTGAAGAAGTAAAGTATCCTTTTTTTGCTTCCTATAAAACTCAAACATCAAAGGAAAGTCAATTCCTTTTCACATTAAGAAAGTCCAATCAAGTTGTTTGTACAGTGAGATTGTTTCAGCTCCAAGCATCAGGCTGGTTCATGTGCATGAGTGTTCTGATGTGGAAGAGAGTAATGTCTCTCAGAAGGGTGACTAGAAAAGGGATGGTGGCAGAGGAGCCCAGTGGTCAATAGGAAGAACTTTCTAAAAGCATATGATGAATTAGATCATTTTATATGAATTTAAAAACAAGTTTTAGTGACAAAATTCTTCTCAAAATTACTGTCAACTCTGTCCTGTTCTGTTAGAACCTACCAACTTATTTCCCAAATGAAGTAATTTTGTTTTGCTTGTGAATCTGGCATGCAACAATTTACTGAAAATTTATTTACCTCGATGAACCTGTGTAGGTACAGGTGTCTATTTAAATATGTAAAATTAGGTTTCAGGGAGCTTTCTTTTTTTTCTTTATGTTTTTTTGGTTTAACATAATTCTTTTTGTGTAAACTGAAAATTAAATTTCCTTTTTCTTTTATATTGGCTAATTAACAAAGTAAATGCTGGTGTCAAGTTGAAGAACACAGAAAAGTCACAAAACTGAAGTAAACATATTCTTATACATCAGATTCTGTATGAGAGTAACTTTACAGATGTTTAAATACATCACTTTTGCCCTGTGTACTTGAAGTAGTCTTGTGATGAACGAATAAAGCAGTCAGTAGATAAATAAAATCTAAATATGGTCTTCGTATTGTCCTGATATGCAAACTCAGCCAAACACAGCAATTGCAAGGATTTATCATTGGTTCTCTTCATCCGTATGAACAGGAAAAATACCTGAACACAGCATATAAGGCTATGGATTCAAAGCTCAGGCATGTCAACATCTTAAGACTCAAACTTAGGAAATATTTTATGTGATGTTAATCAACTCTTCCTGATGGAAACTGTTAGGGGAAAACATATGATGTTGGATTTGACAGCCTGAGAGCAGTGAGACTTCCGCAGCTTCATGCCCCCAGTCCAGCCAGTAGCAAAACCGAAACTATATTCCCAGTAGGCACTTGCACACGGAGCACATGTATACACCACATGGGCAGCACAGACAGACACAGAAAGTACTAACATGAACACATACAGCACCAATGACTTCATCCTGCTCCACTCTCTGTCTGAGCAGGATGGATGTCCTCTAGTGAGAATATGAATATACACACATATGTAGAAGGCATTTGCTTTCACTCAGTCCAGTCTCTCCAGTTGCTGGTACACAGACACAGACTCCAGCCCACAGTCCCAGCCCAGCTGCTGGCACCCAGGCCCTCACTTGCTCTGTTTGCTGCACCACAAACACCCAGGCTGCCATAACCTGTGGTCTGACTCCAGCTGTGGAGCTCAGACTCCTGATATACACACATGCACATCGAACAGAGACGCCCTCACCTGCAAAAGTCATGAGAAATGGAGCATTATGAGAAGACAGGACAGACTGTGCTGACCAGGTGTGCATAACGTGGCCAGACAAGTATACCAACCAACGACCTATTTACCTGTGACCAGTCTTCTTTGTCCCACTTACCTCTCTGTTTTCCCACATTTGTTCCTCCGTAAATCACCTAAATCCATCTCTTTACACAGAAGGCAATTTTATTCAGATACACCCCAAAAATAAATTAAAGGAAAAAAAAGTACTCATTTGAGAATATTTGCTCTTTGTTAGCTTTATTATCATAGATAGATGTCAGTAATCTCTCTGATATAGAAAAAATGAGATACCTGAAAGAGGAAAGCCTTGCAAAACTGGTCTATTCAAAAGGCAGGGATGATATTCCTTCCAATGTCTCCTGCCCCTTTCTTTCTCCCCCCAATACTATTTAACTTCCATAATGCTCCTGATAAGAATGAAAAAGTTTTACATTCTTCATCGGCAGATATCACAAATTATTCTAAAGTCTTTTCCCCCATTCCTTTAAAATTTTGTCAGCTGTTTGTATTTTGATATCTTTTGTTCTTTTGTTTGTTTAAAACAATTTTGTTGCCTTATCTCTTCGTGGCACGAATTTTCCTTTTTGCATAAAACTGATAGCCTTGGCAATATTAGTTGGTTTTCTGAGCTGAAGGTTTTCAAAGAAACCTACATTTACACAGAAGTTTAGATGCAACTCAGGGAGCGAGACAGGAAAGAATGAGAAGCTAGAAAAGAATATAAATTGAATATTCCGTTTCACAACATTTGAACTATAATGTAAATTCTTCTTTTTGATTTAGCTAACACTTACTTCTGAATCAGTTCAACAAAATATTAAACTGTATTTCTCTATCCATATGCTGCCTAGTAAATTCACTACCAACAATCCTTTTTTGAGCACCATTCAAATTTATGTCAGCTTCATTTACTAAGCAGAAAAGCAAGCCCCTAGCAGGAAAGGGAAGCTGTGTGGAATGAGAAAGATGATATAAAGGAGAGACAACACACACATATAGGACTTAGATTTATCAGTTGATTAGGAAAGCGAGATTTACTGTTGATTCTCACTCTGAATAACATTATACTTTTCTTTGAGACTTCATTGAGCCTTCATTTTTTCATTGAGACTTTCAGTCTTAATGCAGCAAATTCAAAAGAGACATTCTGACCAGCTAGGAAAGGAATTCAGTTTTCTGCTGAATTCTTAAAGAACAATTTTAATATTTTCTTCAAAGTGCTTCTTGTTTTTCTTTTTAAATCTAGGGAAGTGTATAAAATTTTATTATTCATGAATTGGGACCTGTATAGTCTTTTTTCTTTTTTTTTTTT
>KZ506125.1:266536-289919 GCA_002844005.1 Limosa lapponica baueri
TTTTTTTTTTCTGTTGATACATCACATCTGTGTGTCCCTTTACCTGTGGACATTGTAGGGTTTGGGTTAACGGACTGTTCAGATTGCACTTGACAGAGAAAACTAGAACTTCCACATGAACTGGCTTGTGGAGCACAGGGAAGAGAGAAACACAGCCGTCATACATCTAGGTCGAACCAGAGGCAAGTTTTTGGGAGGCAAATACTCCCAAGTTCAATATTATAGATTACCCTTCATTTGCTATAAATATGTATACATTTCTAAGGTTAATATACATCTGTTAGCAGGCAAAAACTTCCATAGAATAATAATACATATATACATAATACAGCTTAGAAAAACTGATATAATGAAAAGATACTAACACTCTCCAAAGAGGACTCTGAAAGCATTGTATCTGCCTCTGCTTTCATCATAGTGTCACATTTACTGGTATTGAACAGGTCACTTAATGTTTCTTCTTTTGTTTCTTCACCTGAAAAATTGAGACAATACTTTCTTATGTGAAATAAACCTAGTAAGGAACAAGCTGCTGATGTTTTTATACTAGAATAGTGGATTACTACCAATAGTAAATATTGTTCTTTTCTTTTTTTTTTCTTTCTTTTCTTTTTTTTTCTTATTTCTGTGCAGAGAGGGAGAACAGAAAAAGGAAAGAAAATGTCCTGATGGAAACTTTTTATGGTAGAAAATGAAGACTTCATACCAACCTGAACTATGTCATTCACACATTTAGGATAATCTTTATAATTGCATCATTGACAATATTAGACCTTTTATATACCTATATGCCTGCAAGTTTTTATCTATGCAGGTAAATATATCATAACACTTAAGTGCTGCAGAAAGAAATAATGTGAGTGTTCCTAACTGACATTTAAATGGGATAGGTTTTACAGGATGTGTCATAATTTTGATTTTTTTTTTCCTTATTTGGGGAAAGATATACATCAGATCAACAGATGGCAGAATTTCTGAGAGGGAAAAATTGTGAAGTTTCAGTTCTATTTATCTTCATTCACTTTGATTATCTCCATCTTTTATAATTTTGTTTGTAATCTCTCTCTAAGATTCCTTCTTTGAAGAATACCTACTTTCAACTGTACTAGAACTCATCAGTGTAATTTTGTTCTTATTTAACCTTAAAGACATGGCTTTATATATTCCATATCACCAGAGATGCAGAATTTACATTAAAATGGCCTCCCATTCTTTGTCACAGAGCTATATTACAAAGTCACCTTAATATGCCCCTTAGGACTTCAAACAAGGCATATTTCTGGAATATTTAGTAACCAACCAATTCAATATGATGTTCACAAATGTTTGGTCATCCTAAAAGAAAATATATCTTTGAAGAGTTGGAATAGCTGAGATATGACATTTCAATTATCTTTGAAAGTGCTCTTAGGAATTCTTTAGGTTCCTTCAGAGCTATCAACTTAAAAATAGCCTCAAGTCAATATTGTCAGAAGGAATCATCCTTAAGGTATTATAACTCATTTTTGAGCAACTATATGTATTTTTTAGGATCAAACCTTTACCTGTATTATCTGCCTTTTATGGTCTCTCAGATGCTCTGACAACTTAGAGGAACCAGTAGTTTCAAATGACTTCAGACCTTCATCCTACTTTCCTGACTCTCCTGGACAAAACAACTGAATTGAAAGTCTATCAACTTATCAATAATGCACTGATTAACACATCCTCATCATCTCTCCACTGACACAAACAGATGATGTGAATTTGCCTCCCACACTTTGCCTCTTTGTCTGCCTATTTTCTGTCACTGAAAAGAGTGAAATAATCAAATTGTCTGTCCTAATGACTTCTTGGGGTAGTGATATCCAATGATGAACTATATCTTATGTACAACTCTATTTCCTAGTAATCTAGAGATATTACTCTTGAGTTTTATGGAGTTTTCCAGTTACATCTTGAAAAAGAAAATGGAAAGACTGGACAGGCTTCATGTGTTCTTAACAGTTTTCACAAACCTCATTCAAATTCCCTTTAGCCCTTTTCCTTTCAAATAATCCACATCTTCACAAATTCATGACAGGATGAACTGGTAAAGAAAATATACTTTATTTAAATAGCTTCAATTATATAATGACCTATTTGCATTTTAATAGAGATTTTGAGAAGAACACCTGAGACTTCCAATAAAATAGGGATTTAAATTTGAAGGTAATTAAGGATCAAGCAGATTGTGAAATTTCTGTTTGATCTATTTAATAAACCTGTTTACTGTCATAGACAATAATGTTGCTGACCCCAACTTGTCCCAAGCTATCAAAGGAAAAAAGTCTTCCTTTGACTGTACTAATTACTTAGAAAGCGAGAGTTATCCATGTCAGGCATATCCTCTTTAAATTGAGATGCTATTTTAGTAATTGCATCTGTAGCTCCTGATGAATAAAGCAGAAAAACATAATTGAAGACAAAAAATACTGAATATATCATTATAATCCTCAAATTACCTCTAACATCCTAGCTTTGGCCAGCATTTAGTCTCTGGTCAGCTAGCGACTAACCCTACATAAATTCTATTGGTGTTAATAAGACTTAGTCCCATAAATCCTATGAGTATTGATTGCAGAATGAAACTCTGCACGGTGATTACAAATGGGCCAGAAGTGAGGAAATTGTACAGACAGAATCTCCCACAGGGAATGACTACTTGGGGATTAAATACTGTTCTCAGTTTACCATCTTTGACACAGAAGTGCAAATGATGTCTTCTTTAGACACTTGATTGAAGCAACAGAAAGTTGTTTTATATTATCAAACTCAGCCAAGTCAAATCACTCTAACATGTAGTCAGGTCTCTCTGGGATTTTCTGGGATTTGCACTTAATTGGCATATTCATAGTCATGACTTTTCTGCTGACAAACTACAATCTTTAAATTTCAGGATAGGTAGACTTCCCAGACATGTTATAGTCTCTCTGTTTGAAATGCTGGTGATAGAATTGCCACTGTACTGGAAAAGGAATTCACAACTGCAATGAGAGGAGTAAGAAATCAGATTCATACTTGGATAAAACACTATTGTGTTAACATCACTTCCTCACTACGTCTCTGAGTATTTAGGTGCCATTGTATTCTAAGCACTGATCACTTGGTAACCTCTACTCAAAACATAGCAGATCTGCTCAAGGATGAGGCTTGAAACACATCGTGAACTATGAATGGAAATTTACCTTTGTGAGGCAAGGAATTAGATCTTTTCCAGTTCAAGTTTTCGCTTGTTTTCTTGTTTGTCTGTTTATTTTGGTTTTCTTTTGGTTGTATTTGATATTTTAGATTTACTTTTTCCTCTCTTAGCTAATAAGCTAATAATGTTTAGAATCTACAAAACCTAGAAATGAAAGGGTCACCACAGAATATCTCAGCTGCTTTAACCATTCCTAAATCTTCCTTGGCAAGAACTCTTTTTGGTTCTATAAATTCACTACTCCAAAACATTTAGTTCTCATTTATATCCAAGGCTAAGAAACAGCTAGGTTGTATGAGTGATGTTGGCTATGCCTTGCTAATGATCTTGGTTGGGACTTGTTTATATCCATGACCTGAAAGGTCTCTTAGCCAGATGTCATCCTTACTCTCTACTTTAAGGGAGTACATCTGACAGTGCCATGTCATGGCAGTATGTCCCCCTCATGCCATGGTCAAGTCACAGCACCAAAGTTAACCTCAATATTTTCAACCCAGGCCAAAGAAATGAGGACATTTCCCAGTGTCCACTGATGCAGCCCGCTCTGTGTAGTGGGGAGTATACACCCCTGTCCCTGGACAGCAGAGTGACTTGCTTAGAAATTTATAGCCTGTGAGGAGGTTCCAGCACTCCAGTCCAAAGTATTAAGGTGGTATCTGAACGGTAGCAAAGATGGTTCTGACCTTGGTGCTGGAGTGAGAGAGTCTGCTGTCTTAATGTCGTCTTGAATCAATGACTTTCAGTGCACAAGGCTAGATGCACAAATGCTGCAATGGCATCCTGCCATCCTGTAATGGCAAGATTTTATCAGTGAGGGGTAGTAGGCAGTGAGTGAGAGTCTGCTCTGGGTGTCTCTGCCACTCTGCAAATACTGGTTGGTTACACAGGGCTCACAAGCATCTCTTCTCTGCGAAAGGCTGAGAGGCACTTCTGGCTCCACATGGTGAACCTCATTGTTGGTCTTCTCCATCAACCACCTTCTGACTATTTATACAATCATCTGCGTATCACTTCTTCTTTTCCTCAATCTTAATATTCTTCTTTACTTTCTTTAATCTCTAATGGATGTTTTCCTGTCCCTTCTCAGGACTTTTTTTTTTTATTTTACTAATAACTGATCCCTGGGAATAAAATCCCAAAGAATCAGCACATTTTTAGAACTAGATGAACACGTATAAGCTTTGATTCTGTACTCTTTGTCATTCCTTCAGAGTAGGTGCTTGCCCCGGTAAAGAAAGAAGACAGAGTATATTAGTGATGTAACTGCAGTGCGAGATGGATCACAATCACCAACAAGCCATCCTGATGTTGGTATTCAATACTTCACACCATTATAGCTTCTTTCTTTATAACAGTCCTGCTCCAGTGAATTCATTGTTGTATGGCTAATATGACAAAGTTGCATCCCAAATAAATATAAGATACATAATCTTGTGCTTACTAATGCCTACAAGACCTTGTAAGTAAAATCTATAGAATAGAAAAAAAAAATCGGATAATTTATCTATATGCAGATTTCATACTCCTTTTTGAATAAGGATTTCCACGAGTATTATCATAAAAATAAAAATAGACAGACTTGATTGAAAATGAAGATTATATTGTCCAATTCTTGCTAATAGTTTCAAAATCTTTTAGTTCTTTCATGTTATTACTAGTTTTGACTGTTCAGATAAAGAAATACATACAAGTGTGCAGAAATTTGCCTTAGTTCATACATTTTAGACAAAATTTAAAAAGTTTTTCCATTCATAAAATTATCTGCAAACTTCTAAACAGTATTCAGATAAAAATACCATTTTACTAAAAGATATGGGCTATGTACATTCATTGAAGATTAAGTGTTAATCAATACAGCTCTTAATCTTTTCAGTTGTAAAATCGGCATAAGATAGAAATATTGGAAAAAGTGAGCCTAAATAAGAATGCAGAGAAAACTACATTTTGATGTACGTTTTTTTTTTACCAATTTTCCTCTTCATTCACTGAGTCAAGTTAAGAAATACTACGCCTTTCTCCACTTTTTCAAAGTACAAATGGGATTTGAAAAACGGGTGTGGATGAAAAGTTTGTCTTCCATCCATGAGGAAGTCACTTACCAAGTCCTCTGTGCTTATATAAAGCTGACATTTGTGCTCCTGACACAAAGTTCAATGAATGCTGTTCTTTTTGGTTTAGGTGATTAAGATTTGTGAGCTAAGAAGTTGTATTTTTGAGTATAGCATTGTCCTTTATGATTTTAATTTCAACCCTTCTTCCAGTTCCAGGGAGAGTAAGAGAACGTGGAAGCTAGATTACAAAACCTTTGGATCCACTGAATAATCTTTTACCTATAGTAATGCTGTTAACAGAAATGTAAGCAAGGTAACAGCATCATAAATCGTGCTTTGGCTTTCTGTGCATGGTAAAACTTTTCTAAACTAGCTTAAATTGTGTGTAGTTGAAGAAAGAAAAAGATGTGTCAGTGAAGCAGTTCATTAATTGTGGATATTGGTTTTGTGGAATGAGTTGAAGGCTAAATTGTCTGCCTGACTTATGTCTGCCTGACTTAGACTGTCATAGCTCAAACCCTTTCAAAAAATCAAAGGCAAATTTTGATTATCTGGCATCCTGAATTAATCAGGCCGCACCTTCTCTTAAAAGTTAGCCCTTCTAAAAAGAATCTGCTAATAGTTTGGGTTTTTTTAAGGTGGATGTTCAGGGTATGTGTGTATAGTTTTATTTACATATGTATTATTACTATCTTTTGTTTTTATCTTATCGATGTTAGCCATCCACTTCACCCTGAATAGCTGAGTTTACAGAAACAGTATCCTTTTCCTTATTAGCAGTCTAGCAGACATTTGAAGCTATTGATTATTTACAGTCAGTTGGCACTGGTTGTTTGCATGCTGATCATGTGTTGATGTTCCATCCACAAGCAGTTAATCTGTATCAATCGTCATTCCACGCAGGTATGTGCCCTGCAACGGCTATCTCAGGAAACATATCACACCTAGCAGAAGTCCCACCATTACCCTCAGATTGCAACAGTGTCATTTATGGTTTCTGATGAACTGAATGGACTTCTTGGAGAAGCAAACATTAGAACCCTATTTTCTTTTGTTGCATTAATTGTATTAAATGTGTTTCTGATTTTACCTTACTATTCCCAGTGGCTTTCAATGATTTATGCTAACCTCTAATTCTCTTCTCATAATACTGTGGAATCAAAATTAAGTGCTGCGGTCAAGTGGCCACAGACAGCAATGAATAACAAGAGTAGGTACATATTTCTAGAACTTTTCTGTTGTGCAAAAATGAGAGAGCTTTAAGACACAATTAGATGTTAGCTGTGTTGCTGTGTACCACTTAAAAAATCAACTTTGGATGCATTTTCTTCCCCTGGAATTGTTTTCAGGTTGGTGAAAATCTATAAATTTTTATTTATTTATTTATAAAGAAGTAAACCCTTTAATCTTACTTCTGAATTCAATGAAGTAGTCTCAATACTATTTCAGTAAGGTATATGAATTGTTCCCCCAGTTCAGCCTCTAAAGATGCAGAGTGCAGTGTTTCAGATGGAACAGAAATAATGAACTATTTTGACTGCAGCAATTCTAAAAATATATTTATCTTTTAGATCAAAAATTCAGAAAATAAATCCTAACATCTGTTGATCTATGTTTTTTATTAGTCTTTGGTTTCATGTGTGTGTGTTTCATAGTCTCACATGAGAGAGTAGCTTTTGAAAACAGAATAAGAAATGTGCAAATCCACTGCTTCTGAAGCAATCTACTAATGTAGATAATATTAGTGGTACTGGAATTATTAATATAAAGTGACTAAAGCACTTTATTTAACTCTATGATATTCATATCATATCTGAATTTATATGTCACTGTCTTGTTAAATTGTAGCAGATGATCCAAATCCATCAAATCAACAGAAAAATATCACCAAGCTTTCTTTGGAATATATGTTGTAGAGCAGGCGCATGGGTATTAATTGGGTCAAAATGAAGGAAAATCATTTAGACTAACAATATTAACCAACACCAATTTGTTCAGCATAGAATCATATTTCTTTATGTAAACTTCTCTGTTGACCTTACAACTTCTGTCATTTTTTAATAGCTCTAAATCATTCCATCAATATTGTTAGGACAGAAATTACTAAATGCACAAAATCTAAAGAAGGGGTCATGATCATAGATGCTATTACAGATGTATTGAAAACAGATTACCAGCTCTGCTAGATGTTGTCATGGGTCATTCAATGAGTGTATATTTTCTGTTTATCAGTTCTCATAGAATACAGAAAAAAAAACAGTCTTTGGCTAGGCATATTAAAAAAAAATAAAATCTATCTCTTTTCAAACTTTAAATGAAAATAGATTCAAAAGATTACATAACAATGTTATGTTTTACATAACAAAATCTTCCTTGTGTGCTTTGCAGAAATCCACTGTATTATTTTTCAAATCCTAGGGGTAAGGACTAAGGCATCTTTAAAAATCTTGATAGCTCCTAAAGAATGCAACACAGTTTTATCAGAGTTGCATAACACTTCACCTAATTATCTAAATAATAATCAGAATAATAATAGATAACAATAAAGTTGATAGAATTAGAAGGTGTGAATAAATTACGGATTAGATCTGGGAACCAGCAAAAATAAATAAATTTACTAATTATAACATACATTAAAAAAATCTAATAACCTAATTTAATAGCCCCTTATTATTTATACTAGCTCTCCCTCTAAGGCAAATGGTAAAAAATATTCCTGAGGTAATGCAAGTATGATAGATAAAAATAAATTGAAGTTGTTTGGTAATCACACTTCCTTTTCCATAGAATACGGTGAAATCTTAACTCTCTTTGCCTAAATCTTTAGTTTCTTAAATTTAAATTTTGATGCTTTTCAAAATGAAATTGTGATTTATTTCAATTTTTACTCCTTTTGAAATATTTATGTAAAATAAATTTCAAAGTGAGAAATTGATTCAATTTGCATAAAAAGGTCTGAAATTCCTATTCTTACAAGTATCAAACTCTTTTGAAATATTTAACAAAATTTTGACAACACTACAACACAGAAATCTGGCTTACCTAAGAAAAACAGTTCAGAAGTTTTCATTGATTTCTCTAAATATTTTTTCACATCTAAATTAAATACTCCATTAAAGTTATGCTCAGAACCGACTTCAAAGCAATATTGCAGATTTTTATAAAAATAAAAGCTAGCCTGGGATGCACATGGTATAAAGGAATTTGTGTCAAGATGTGCTCAGAAACATTTCTATCTTAAATACTGTAGAGGGATTAAGTGTCAAGAATGAAAAAAGGAAGTTAATCTTCAGAAATCTTATCCATTTTTATTTAAAAGTGTTTATGTAATCTCATATTAACCTTTCTATGGTACCTTTATCTGGTTATTAACTGCAATGAAATTTGTCTGGCTTTCAACTTTCAAAACCACATATTTACGTATGTGTTTTTATCTGCCTGTATGTCTGTGTATAGAATTATTATTTTTTGTTTACTTTTGTTAGTCCTAAAACTTTTCATTTGTTTTCCTTGCTTTACTATAAAAGAATACAGTAATTTTATATAAAACATGTCCTTTTTTTTTTTACCCTCTTCCGCATTCAGATAGTCATTAAAGCTTTGGATGCCCTTTATGCAAAAGTCCTAGAAGCCTATTGTCTATCATTGTGAAGTTTCAATTCAAAGTTTATTTTATACACAACTTAGAAGAAATCTTTCATCAGAAAAAAAAAAGAAAAAAAAGAAAAAAGGATTTTGACAAACACACATTTTTGGCTTCCTTTTGTGCAACAAAAATAGAAATAAAATGAAAGATAATTGGAAGGCCATTTAAAAAAGAAAGAAATATCTATTGGCTGTCTCTGCTTTAATATTTCAGAAGTTTGGAGATAAAAGGTATTCTTTCTTTGACAGCAATCATTGTTCAGACTGTCATCACCCAAGTCAGCAATTTCATCACTCCACAGCAAATGCATCATTAGAAAAAAAGGGGGAAAAAATACAGATGAACCACTAAAAAAAAAAAAACCCCAAACCAAATCCCTCTCAAGCAGCAAAAAAAGCCTAGTTTTTCCCCAATATGAAGGGTCTATATTTTATAGCTTTTCAGAGCTGAAGGTTAATCCAGTAGGATTATAGCTAGTGCAGATCTTTGTTTACAGTAATAAAAGATGCTGCTTACAAAAGCAAAGTTTATTGCTTAAAACAGCATGGTAGCAATTTAAGACCAATGGGCATGAACTGGTAAACAAATGGCGGTGGTTTTTTTCTTTGTTTGGGCTTTTTTGTTTGGTTGCTTTGTTTGGGTTTGGGTCTTTTTTTACATTGTACTAATAGTACATAACTATTGAAATTACTTTCCTATAGAAAAGGGACACTAAGTTATTGGAAGCTTAATTTATTTTTATTTATTCTTAGAAGTTAAGAAGGTTATGATTTTTCAGCACAAGGAAAAATGTTGGCAAAACCTCTTAAATCACAGTATTAGGAATAAAAAACGTGTCATCTTCTAATTATTCATAATTTCTCCTTCTCAATGAACATTCAATGCTACCTCGAATGCATCAGTTCTGGGTTCTTTAACGTGCCCAGCTGTATAAGCTGGAATGTCACATAACATTCTTATGCATACACAGCACTGATATATGTACTCAGTCATCTCCACACTTAATAAGATCAACCAGTTCTCAAACGTCTCACAACTCAGTGGCAAGAAGTTACTTTCTGTTAGGATATCCTTCAGTAATAACAATACTGTTTCAGTAGTACTCTGTGCAGGTTACAACTCAGGCTGTTTACTTGTTGCTTCTCTTAGTAAACTGCTCTTCAAGTTGTTCTCACAGGATACTGAGTTCTGGCTTCTTATAAGGGGATGCTAACTCTGACTTTCTGCCATGGCTTTCCATATAAGCAACTTTCTATGCACATCTGTATTGCTGAGTTTTGGATAGTATGATCCACCTATCATTCACTTTGTCCCCTCTAGGGCTTCTTGTGGAGTCTACTACAGACTCTGATTGTAACTGGACAACCTTTGATCATTGATTCAAATAAGGACTTTTGCCTGGCATTTTGTACTTTTTGTGACTTTGTTTCCTACTTTCAAAATAAGTTTATCTGAATCTAGCTTGGAAGATGTCTGAAGAGATATTTCACGAAAGCTAAATTTGTATGTGCATCTCTATAACCTCAGAGGCCATTCCCATAAAAAAATTCCTTCCTACCTTAACCCTATTCTGTAGGACATTACTTAGATTCAGATTTCCCGCTTTTCTCCTTTTCATGGAGATCAGAACGGTGTCAGAAATGAGTTTTAGTCTTTCTGCCGTCACATTCTTGTTTGCCCAGCTTTGGTAATGCTGAGTCAAAAGCTGCAGTACAATTAGAATCATAGAATCATAGAATGGTCCGGGCCGGAAGGCACCTCCAAAGGTCATCTAGTCCAACCTCCCCACAGGCAGCAGGGACACCCCCAACTAGACCAGGTTGCCCAGGGCCTCGTCGAGCCTCACCTTGAATATCTCCAGGGAAGGGGCCTTAACCACCTCCCTTGGCAACCTGTTCCAGTGTTCCACCACCCTCATAGTAAAGAACTTGTGATTCCCTTACTGCTTAAGCAAGTGTCACTGGAGATTTACAGGTGGACTGTAAAGGGGAATCTTGTTTTTAAAAGATCATAAGACAATAGTTTTATAGTTCAGTGCTTTGTCAGACAGGTCTGGTTAAAGGTCTTTCAGGCTTGAGGGACCATTCCTGACCATTTGTTTCCAATGGTAATTTGGGATCTATATAGGTGCGACTGGGCAAAGGAGTTGAAAGGTTCCTGGTTTTCAGCTTTTTTTTTTTGTTTTGTTTTTTTGTTTTTTTTTTTAAACCTAGATCCGTTTATTGATAAAGTAGTGTAATGGAATTTTTATTACCATGAAAGGAAAGCAGTAGACTTTTTAAACAAAGATTGGCATGGGATGCCTTTCTTCAAGCAATGTGATAGAGGGCTCAGAAAGTTGGTAGTCGTCTACTGTTTTGTCACCACAACCTTTTGCTTATTATCTGTTCTCCTTCACAATAAACTTGTAAGAATTTATGAATATTTGTGTCATGAAAAATATCATTATCTAGATATTATAATGAGGTTATGCTTATAATATTATATTGCTTCACGATCTTATGGTATGTTATGAAATATGAACAGCAGCTCGATAACTTTCAAGTTTCTCCATTTTCCCATGCTTTAGATAGATTAAAGGTAAATTAATTCACATCTGACTCCTAACTGATTTTTAAAAATTGCTTGATTAAATCAGACTCCTTTTTTACCTACCATATTTCATATGTGATTACATACTATATTTGAACTGGATAAACAATTACATTTTCAAAAACGGGAAAATATTTAATAAGTATTGAAAATAAGACAACATCAGATAAGCAAATAAAGCATTCTCTCTTTATTCTCCTGCTAATAGACAAGATAAGCTGTGTGTCAAGTCAAGAAATTGCATTAGACTATTAGCAATTATTAAATGATATTTCTCAAGTTAATGTATTGCAGGTAAAATGGAATATGGTGAAGCATGTTTTATAATTATTTTGTTTCTTGCCACTCTACTTCTAGTATTATGTTTACTAACGGTTTATTGCATATTAAGAAGCATTTTGTGAAAGGAATGATAAATTGAATTTCTACCTGGTTCCATTCAGAACAGCTTTTGACCAGCCTCTCAGGTGTTCATAAGCCCTTGTACACTTTTTTAGATATATTCAGTTGATAAGCCAAAGCTTATTACAATATATACAATATTTTACAATTACTGTACTGTTATTTGGGATGAAACTCGTAATGGTCTTAATAGTTCAAATATACCATAGTCAATTCTCATGATTAGGTAGTTATGTCAGAATACTTTATGAATGTTAGTCTCTCTCTTAATTGAGTGACTTTGTTGCAAGAATGCCTTCTAATTCTTTAGCTAATTAAATAAAAAGTAGAAAGCTTTCTTTTCAGATTGTTTTCCATTATCTGAAAGCTGAAATATAAGTACTTAAAAATGCATGATAAAAAGATTTTCCCTTAGGCTACAAATTCAATGGCTTATGCTTTTTCTTTTCTGGAAATAGAATAAATTAATGCTATAACCTCCCAAGAACTGCCACTATAACACATTATTATTCCACACACACAAAAAAGAAAAATGTATGTTTTATGATAAATACTTACCTACATTATAAGGAAATTTCAGAAAAAAAAAGAAAAAGAATATTCTTAAAAATATATCACATTTTTTAGTGTTTTAATGCACCAAAACAAAGGTTTAAGAGTTTCAAACAAACTACATAGACATTTGCTGAGCGTGTCTGACTACATCATTCCTGGCTCCACTCTGAGTGTCCTTTCCAACCATTCCTCCCAAAACAACAGAAAGCCCATATTTAAGTAAAATCAGCATTGTCTGCATCAACTTGTGTGAATGCATAGGCAGAGAAATTCCAAATCAAGTGGGCTTCTGGCTGTTTCCAGACATTTTACCTGTCTGTTTCCTCTCCACACACTGGCAGCTTTCTCACTCTCGCCTCTTCCATTGCTGGATTGCGACACGTGGCTAACAGAAAGGAACTCATCTAGAGCCCTGTGCCCCAGAGCAGTCCATTCATACATACCAGGTGGTGGTCTAGAACCTCCAGGGCTGTGCTTCAGAGAGGGAAAATATGGGATGCTCATCAGGCCACTCCTAGGGGTGTCCAGTCTCTCCCCTGAACTTCTCAGCCCCCAATCATGGGGAGATGGTTGTCATACACTTGTCATATGCCTCAAAATTTGTTTGGTTGTTTAAGCCTAAGTGAGGAGACTCTCAAACTTGTCTTGGCCATTGCTAACTGTTCTGCAAATACAATAGTATCTGCCACTTCCAACCTGTCCCAGAGAGCCTCCTCATCCACCACTTTAAATAAGGCAGACAACCGCTCCTGCAGAGCTGCTTCAGGGAGGCAGGACACAGTTCTATGATGAAGATACTAAGTCTGACCATGCCTACCTGCTTCTGCTTCTTACAGGGGAGACACAAAGTCATCCCAGAAAAAAAAAACTACCTTTTTTTTCCATGTATTTTGCCTTCCTTTTCCTTCACAGTTTTCACTGTTCATGGAGCATTCAGTTCTTTATCTAAACACTTCAAATAAAGGACAAACTCTCATATCTCTCTACATCTTTGATTGTTTCTCAGTGGCATTTAATAAGAGCAAATAAACTTTTTTTCCCAACTCTTTCCACCAGTTGCACATAGCAAAACACAGTAGTGGGTGTGTGGGCATCAAAGAACAGGACATTTAGGAACAGTGTTTGAACTGTAAGGAATGAGAGTTGTATATACCGAACTCATTTTTTCTTTCGAAGTGGAAATGTCTGAATGTAGCTGCCCACTGGACAGAAAAGTCAGACATATGCATACATTTGAGGAGACAGGGGATGAGATTGGCTGCAGTGAAGAATTCCAGAGAAGCTGTAGTATGTCAAAACCAGCTCTAGCTCTCTAATGCTAATAAAACTAATTAAACTTGTACAATGGCTTGTGGATACCAGGGCAATGCTTAAAGTTCTGTGAAGGCTTACTTGATAGTTATTGTATTGTTAGAGTAGTATTTTGTAGTATCTAAAAACTGCATTGATCTACGTTTCTAGAATAGTTCTGTAACACACAACAATAAAATATTGCCAAAGTTACTTTACTTATCCAGTAATGTTTCTAGAGTTTGAGTATTTTTAACATTTAAAGGTGTTTATGAAAAATGTCTAAGCATACTGTTGATTTAAAAAAACCCAACAAACATGTAGCTACTAAACCTTATTCATTCATTTATTTATTCATTTATTAATTCCGCATGAAGAATACCATGGTTATAGATTTTCCCAAGGGATGAAGTGTCAAACAATATAGATAAGCTGGCAGGATCTTCCTCCTCCTGATGTATTTTGTACTTGTAAAACTACTTTAAAATTGATAATGCTTACTGCTTGGAAACCTTCACTGAAGAAATGATCATTTATCATTTAAGATATATCTAAGGTCAATGTTCATTCACAGCAGGCCACCCATAAGATAAGGCATAGATTTTTTTGCCAAGGTTGTTTCCACCAAATAGAAGATAAAACTACAGCAATTGTCTGCAAGTAAGATGTATGCACTTTGTTTTGTGTAAGTGGAAGTGTTTTGGCCTCTGTTTTCCTTCGTCTCTATCATTTTGGCAGGGACTCTTTGAAGGCTATCAGATTTGTGGATCTGCCAAGCAGCCCAGAGATCATTACAGAAAGTGACATTTACAGACAGAAAAATTAAGATAGCTTTTAAGGATTGTTTTTCTCCATATTAATGTAGTTAGACTGATGTATCCATTTTTATTTATTTACTTTAGTCTCAAAACTGGGAGACTAGAGAGTCCTTTTTCAGTTTGGTGTCTTATATCAGAATAAAAGATCAGTTTCTCTTGAAATCATTGCTGGAGAATCTGAGATCCAGGCCAGAGTGCATAAAAGTACTGATAACATGGAATCAGTCAAGTGAGGAAAAGGAGGCTGATTTGGGAAATCAGCATTGTCTTAGTTTCTGATTGCTGCTCTTCCAAGAAATGATGCTTCTGCTTCCATTTTGAATTTGTGCCCCTCTGTGGACTGTTTAACTGCAGAACAACTTTCTCTGCAAAATGAGTAACCTGAAGAATTTCTAAAGACAGCCTGCGGGCCTTTAGTTTTTGTAATAGCAGGAACAAGGTCAAAATGCCCAGAAGGGATATGCTAATGAACTGATGGAATTGCTTTAGTGGTGCATTGCAGCAAACATTTTTATGGTGTAAGCTTTTGGTTAGTGAATACATTTCATCTTCTAGAGTTGTACAGGTACATTCAATGTGATAATTAAAAGAAATGGTATTACAGTTCATTAAGTGGAACAAAAAACTCTTAGTGAATGTTACATTTTATGAAGTGTCTTGTTTATTCTTTGAGTTCCTGTTGATAAATTTAGTGACCTTTACCTTTTATGCAACAGTAAGACGCATAACTCACCAATGTAAGGCTGCATTTTCGTACAACAGAAGCTCAATAAGTATTGTATCTCAGAATGCTGTACAACTCGTATGCATATCTTGTCTTGTTGCTCACATAAAAAGTACGGACTTATGTTTATAGGATGCAGTTTTGAAACATGTAAATTTCTTAGATGGCTGGAGGAAAGTCAGCAAATATTTTATCTGCAGATATGACAAGGAAGATACAGAATTAACTTTAGATCCTAAACTACTCTTGTGAAATGGTTAAGAATCATCAGTTCTCAGACTTTAACTAGAAAGGACATGTTGGTTCACAGGCTCTTTTTTCAGTTTTACTCATGTAAAATATTTCTCCAGAAGTGGATGAGGACTTATTTGCCTGTGTGAGAACTGAAGTTGATAGCATTATAGTCTTAACGCAAAAATGTTATCTTACATTTTCTTCAGATCTTTCAGATACCTAATTTTTGCATTGGAAATACATATGCTTCTCATAGATACTTCTGAATTTGACAAAATACTGACATTTTCCTTATTTTTAGCCTCTTGGATAGGTCTTAGGTCCTTAAATATCAAATGAAAGTCATAGAGAAGCCAGAGCCAAACTTCTCCTGGAGGTGCACAATTACAAATATGAGGCAATGGACAAAAGTTTTAAAAAGATAAATTCTAAATAGATTTTAGGGAGAACAAAAAAATCCTAGAGGAGTGGTCAAATAGTAGAACATAAATATTGTGGAAGCTCCAGCCACAGTCATACTCAAAACTTGACTGGGTATAAGTCTGAGCAACCTGGTTGAACTTTGATGTTGAATCTGACTTTGTATTTGGCCCTGCATTGAACAGAGCATTGAACCAGACAACATCCATGAGAAGTGCAGGATGTCTCACCAAAAGAGCCCTAGAATATGAGCACACACACCCTTTTATGCTAAGTAGTCACATTCTTGCCAAGATGTAGTACCTGAAGGTTAATATGCAACCCACAGAAAAAGGATTTTGTCTTGTCCTTGACAGATGATTGCCATATTAAAGTCCATCATAAGTTTGCACTAGTTAGTAGTTATATTAATATGCTCAAGTGGAGCAGGAAGTAACTGAATAAGTACAAGAAATAATGTACTCTCTCATTCTACAGATGGTTTAAATATATAAAGGCCAAGAAACAATTTAAAGAACTGATGTGAGAGATTGTTACTATTCATTCTGTCTTCGATATTTCTTCTAGTACAGAACAAAAGGAACTAGAACAGAATTTTATTAATTTGACGTTTGCCCTGGACCTTAGTTGCATTTAGAAAATACTGAACATATGACATCTTGGTTTAATATACGATAATGTTTTTCTTAAAAGCACTAAAGATACTGAGCTATAAAATAATTATGACGTTTCAAACAAAATGACTGTGTATACCGTGGTGGAACAGAGAAAGGACTGAAGGACTATGCATTTTCGGTCTACAGATATACTAGACATGACTATCTCACATCCATTGATATTATTGTCAAACATTGTCAGAAAGAAACAGTAAGCAGCAGTTTACTCTTGCAAACATGTTAGCTTCTTATGCTCTTATTAGCTTCTTATACCCTAAAAGGCAGTACAGGAATGCATTTTAGGGTTTTCTGAAGCAAAAGACTTTGCAAGGGAAAGTGTGAGATAGGATGCTCAGTGGGAAAAAGAAGGCTTGAAAAGCAAAGCCATTTGCCATTTCACAAGCTGCATAGATATCATTTTGAAGTCATTAGGATATCTTTTTTCAGCTGCAGTGTACGCTTTTAAAAATAAAAAAAATAGGAACTTGGACAAGCATTTTAGAAACTCTGGCTCAGACAGAAGTGAATGTTAATATCAAGCAACTCAGCCCAATTGCAGCTTGCATAGATCAAAGCTGGAAAATGTATAATCATCTAATATGAGTGGATAAGAAAGATCACATAAAAGATCACAGAACACCAGAAACAAGCAGAAACAGGAGTAGAGAAATTGCTTTAAGTTCTATATAATGAAAATGATGATGTGAGGCGTGATTTAGCGAAGTGCATTATTGTCGGTAGTAGCATTGAAACCTGTCAGGAATCTTATGTTTACACAATCACAAACTCAAAAGGGTATAATTACAAAGAAAGTGCCATGACCAAACTTATTGCTTCGCTTGCTTGTTTAAAACGTGATACTTACCAGAGAAATACATAACTAAAAAATGAAATCTCAGATACGTGGGACTATAATACATAAATACTAACAATTGAACCTTCAGACAGTTGTTCCTATTACTTCTGAGTAGCTAGCATCAAATCATTTGGGTTTTGTTTTTTTGTGGTTTTTTTTTTTTTTGAAAGTTTCTAAGAGTATTCTTTTCTAGAAATCTGACCTGGAAATACTGAATTTTTGCTAGTAATGACATCAGATTTGTTACCTAAGCTTGATGTTATTTAAGAGGTTAAAATATGTAATAATATAAATCTCAGTCATTGCAAAGGAAAAACATAAATTCTGTATGCTAAGTTACAATTAAAGAACATTAATTTCTATTTTTAGATGTTTTTCTCCATGTTGTGTTATTCAGTAATGTGAAAAACTTAACCTGGAATACACTTGTTGATACGAAATGAATAAAGAGAGCATAGTTACAGAAATAAAAGAAACCATGAATAAAAGTGTCTCCTTCAGCTCAATCAATTTTCAACACTTTTCTAAATCTCAATCCCCGATGTCAAATGTTTTCCTTCACACTCCAAGTTTTTACTGTAGTATTCAGTTTAGAGAATTCTTCTGTTAGACATTATTAGACATCCAGATCAATTTTAAATGACTTTCCTTTCAGAGATACTGAGCACACCTTACTCCCAGTGGAGTATGAATATCAGTACATTCTCAGCAGTTCTAAGAATCACATAATTTTAATAGATCTTACTTTAACAGCAGATAACCAGCTTCTTGCATGTATTGACTATAATCATAGATTTCACTTTTCTCGGTTTCTCTCACAAAAGGAATTAACATGTGCTTCCATCGAGGGCTGAACAGATGTAATGCCTTATGAAGTTTGGGTTGCTTCTTAGAAAAAAGCAACCAAAACAGCTAATGAAGGTATTAGAGTTTCTATAGATTAAATTTAATTTGTATTCTGATGTAATAGTATGAGAAAATAAATGACATCTTTCTTGCTACATATAGTAACATTTAGAAGACCAATTTTCTGCTTTAAACAATACTTCATTTAAACAATGCTTCATTTTAGCCTACTTTTTAAAATATTGGACTCATTGAAATTTTTTCCCTCATGGGTTACGTATAATCAACTATCTCTTACATTTCAAAGGTATAAATTACATTTTGGAAAATTAGTTTTATAGTACTGATATCATTGCTCTGGTGGGACAGATATAAGCAGAGCAAAATTCAAGTAGGGGTCTTATATGTGTATGAATATATTCATGTACATGTGTATGCATAGAATAGAATCATAGAATCATAGACTCATAGAATGGTTAGAGGTGGAAGGGACGTTAAAGATAATCAAGTTCCATACCCCCTGCCATGGGCAGGAACTCCTCCCACCAGACCAGGTTGCTCAAAGTCCCATCCAGCCTGGTCTCGAATGCTTCCAGGGATGGGGCATCCGCAACTTCCCTGGGCAACCTGTTCCAGTGCCTCACCACCCTCACAGTAAAGAATTTCTTTCTAGTATCTAATCTAAATCTCCCCTCTTCCAATTTAAAACCATTACCCCTCGTCCTGTAGCTACACTCCCTCATAAAAAGTCCCTCCTCATCTCTCCTGTAGGCCCCCTTCAGGTACTGGAAGCCCTTTATAAAGTCTCCCCAGAGCCTTCTCTTCTCCAGGCTGAACAACCCCAACTCTCTCAGCCTGTCTTCATAGGACAGGTGCTCCAGCCCTCTGATCATCTTCGTGGCCCTCTGCTGGACCCGTTCCAACAGGTCCATGTCCTTCCTGTGTTGAGGACTGCAGAGTTGGACACAGTACTCCATATATATGTCGTATACCACATATATATGTATATATCATCTTAGCAATATTCTGTAGAGATATATCACAGTAATTATGTTGATAGACCTCTCCTAAGGTTACAAAGTTAGGTGCTTAAAAATACTAAACTCAATATTGTTTATGCAAGGTTAGACAGCAGACTTTTGTGTTTAATTGCTTACTTTTTCCTCATACTACCATTTTTGTTCAATGTGTAGAATGGACATTTTTGAGGAATTAGTCCAGGTTAAGTGATAAAAGGGAATGTGGTTTTACAATGTTTCTGATCTGTGGCAGAAAAGGGAATATGTTTGAGGAATCATGGATTTGAAAAAGTATAAAGGATGAACTTTTTGTTTCATTGTTTCAAGCTTGCAATAACATGCTATTAAGCAAAATATTTAAAACAAACTTGTAAAAATGAAACTAGTTGAGTGTTCATTATTTTCTTGGTACTCAAATTTTCTTGGGTGCAACACAGTTTTATTGAAAGAAACGTGGGAATTCAGAAAACCAAATGAAATCAATGAGGTTTATTGGTAACCTTTTGAATACTGCATGATGACAAGTAGTCAGAAACATGGTCAACAAAAGCACGTACCACAAATCAAGAAATTAAAAAAAATGAAGGCAGATAATGTGATATTATTCTCTGCATCAGCTCTCCATCTGTAAAATGGGTATGGTGTCTGATGAAGGACTTTGAAGATGTCCTCTGTGTAGTTCATGGGCAAGTTACCTCAGTGACATAAAAAAAATACTGATAAGGGAATAATTAACTCTGCCTTCAGAGCAGGTAGAGTTAATTGAACTTTCTGAAATAAATAACACCTAAGGCTCCAAATTGAAAAGTGAATCTCACAAACATTATGGATATACATAGTGAAATTCTTTCACTTTGTATGCTAAGTAGAGTAGAAGTTGGATAGAGATGGGGAAAAAGTATAGGTCAAGTTGCTGAAAGAAGCCCAGTGCATACTTAGAATCATAGAATCATCTAGATTGGAAAAGACCTTTAAGACTGTCGAGTCCAACCACTAACCTAACACTACCAAGTCCACCATTAAACCATGTCACTAAGTGCCACATCTACAGGTCTTTTAAATACTTTCAGGGGTGGTGACTCAACCACTTCCTTGGGCAGCCTATTCCAGTGCTTGATAACCCTTTCAGTGAAGAAATTTTTCCTAATATCCATCTAAACCTCCCCTGGTGCAACTTGAGACCATTTCTTCTTGTCTTATCATTTGTTACTTGGAAAACCTTTCAGGTAGTTGTAGAGAGCTATAAGGTCTCCCCTCAGCCTAATTTTTCCCAGAGTAAACAATCCCAACTTGCAAAGGTTTATAGAAACTGTTGAAAATTTAAAAGTTAATGTCTTTTCTGATGGCTGCTTTGACCTGTATTATAGTCAACATTTAATGGATAGCTTAAGGATACATGTTCCCTCATTTACTAAAACATTATGTGTTTTGTTACGGAAATGCAATACTTCACTGGGGCCTTGATTTGATCACACTTTTATAGAACAACAGTTCCTTGGCCTATTAATAAGCAACCACTTAATCATTAATGTGAATAGGAATTTACAGTATAAACTTCAGAGTTTCATTTTCAAGCCTGTGTACTATAAAAATTTCCTAAAAATCCACATAATACACTAATCCAAACATCTTTAACTTAGAACAAGAACATGTCAGCTGATTAATTGGGTGTCATTTGTGCAAATACTGTCATGTAAGCATTAGAGTTTTGTGTGGATCCTTGAGAGTGTTTTTGAAACTATAGTCATAAGAGATGTGTTACAGTTTAAATTGAAAAAAAAAAAAAGATTTGGGTTTGGTTGGGGTTTTTTTGGTGATTGGATATACAGTTCTGAAACAGATTTCAATGTTGTGATATTTGAATAACAGGTTTAAGGAATATCTAATGTTAAAAAATGTGAGGAAAACAATTAAAAAAACTTTACTTGTTTAGCTTCTTATTATCTTACTGATAGTAAAGTGGAGTCCAAATTGGATCATCCTTTTTTTCCCCAGCTCAATTAATGGTAACTGCCAGTTTTGATTCCTGCAAGCCTAAATCATTAAAAGCTGTTCCCCTCAATTCCCAATTGCTTTTTTCTTACAATTTTTTTTTCACTATTTATTCTGTGAACTTTCAAAATGCAAACTCTTCAGTTACTTTTGCCAGCTACCTGCATTTGGTTATATTCCAAGTATACTTAACACTGTGTTTGCCCTTAGGTCCTTTGAATATTGAAACATTGTATAGAGGATCCCCCATCCTGAGCAGTGATGCTTTGCTGGATCAGAAAGTAAAATTGGCTTGTCAAATACTACAAGAAAGTTTAAAAGTATGATACTTCAATGTAGATACTGATGTGCAAGTCCTTACCTATGTGTTTAACTGCAGGCATGAGGAAAGTAAAATGTAATTTACAAAACTGCAGGAAATCTTAAGCAGTGTCTGAGTTATTTTGGGGCATGATTCAGTGTGGCAGCTGGGTTTCTCTTGTCCATACATGTGATAAACAGATATTAAGTATAAACATTAAGTATATATATTAAGTATATATATAAAGTATTAAGTTTCTATATTAAGCATTCTCATCTTTTCTGATAAAAGGTACGGTTATCTATGGACAAGACTTTACCCTTTTGCAGGGTGATCTTTTCCAGCTTGATTCAAAGATGGTGGGATCTAACTATGTTCTTAAGTGCTTTGCTGAATGAGAGCATGGCTGATAGAAAAAGTGTTCAGTAGTTTTAGATCAAGTCTCTGATGTAACACTCTTCTATAAAAACAAACCTGTGAAAAATGAGAAAATACAGAAAACAAGAAAAAAAACCATAAACAAATAGATAAGTGATAATTTGTCTTTTATCTTTTAGATATAACTCAATACAGGTAGAATCTGTACAATCACAAAAGCTGCAATCAACTTCCATTACACAACATTTTTCCCTGCTTAGTTTTAAAGTGATGAGGTTCTCTTTCCTATATTATTTAACATCTCTTAGTCTTAAATCCTTTTTTTTTTTTTCTTTCTTAAACTCACAGTGAGGTGTGTGCAGCACGGATATTTTTTTTTTCTTTTTTTTTTTTAAATCTGTTCTTGGAAATTAACTGTACATCATGTAACGTTTGTTGGTCAAGGTCTAAAAACATTTCCCTCTGATGTGACAATGTACTGTGTAAGTAGCGAAGTACTTAGAGACGAAAGTGTGATAAGGACAGTAAGCTTATAAATATAGTTTCTGGTTCATAGCCAGTGATGTAACTGGGCATGCTGATGCTTTTGGGGAGCTAGTTTAGCTATCTCAAAGTTGAAACATCCTTCCTATGAAAAATAAGAATATTTGTGAAGCTAAAATGCTATGTGAACATATTTAATAGACACATGCATATCCACATAACCAGATCTTGATAATACTTAATATAAAACAGTTTGTGACTTTGTAAGTCACACTATTATATTTTTGTCTTTTTTTTTTCTCTTCATGATGGGCTTCACATTGGCCAGCAGTCAGGCAATTACCCAGGCACTCTGTCATTCCCTCTCCTTAGAAGGGTGGGGGCTGAAAATAAGGCAGAAAGGTCCTGGGTTGAGATATAGACAGGGAGATCTCTTACCTCACAGGCAAAACATACTCAAAATGGGGAAGATTAATTTAATTTATTTTCAACTAAAAATAGACTAAAAGAGTGAGAAACATAGTTAAAACTTACACCCACCTTTTGTTTATCTCCTGTTCCTCCCAGGCTTAGCTTTTTCATTCTCAAGTCCTCCACTTCCTCCTCCAGCTTACCCCCCATGCCATTAGTGGATAAGATTAATCGTTAATGGTGTTGTACCTTGACTACATGGCAAGTGAGGTTTCCCCTTTTTCACTCATGCTTAGATTGCTTGCATTCCACTCAGGCTGAATTATATTTATTATATAATCTTTATTATTTTTATAATATATTTATTATGTATATTTATTATATTGATTGTCAGAACTTAAACTCATTCTATGATGGTTTAAAACTTGTTTAAAATTATAAAAGGTTTCTCCAGCATCAGCAACAAAAATACCATCCACAACAGGCTTA
>KZ506125.1:290284-327083 GCA_002844005.1 Limosa lapponica baueri
GAAAACGAAAAAGATATGATGATTTTCTGTGGAAGGCAGCTGAAAATTGACAAGCAGGTAACAAGAAATTTGGGGAGCTTATACATTTTGTAATTGCAGTTTTTTGAAAGGAGAACTTTCAAATGTTATATTCATCAGGTTTACCATTGCTTTCAGGAGGAAGTTTAAATACAAAAACTATTCTATAAATTGAAGACAATAGAACTTTGCATTCAATATAGCAATATTAGTTTTCATTGACTTGGAATGAGTGAAAATTAACTTTTTCATGCATTTCTTTTGCACTCCTGTTGAATCTTTTCCCTGGAGAAAGCCATTATTTTGTACATAGATGATGCTAAATAAAAATAAAGTAGCTGGGTAAGAAACGTAAAAAAGGGAAAAACTCTGTCCTGAACAGAGTTGGAAACTGTTTGAAATGTTGCTGTCAAAAAGGCGCTCTAGCACAGAAATTACAATGTATTTGCATTCAACGTCCTTGTAGAAGCAACAAAAGCCAAGAAATCCAAAACTGTATGCATAATTTCAAAGAGAGGAACTACATAAAAATAGCCTAGGGACTTCAAAAAATGCAAACAAAAGTTGGCATGATTAAATTGCTTAGTCATAGAAAATACTTAATTCAAGAAGACATAGTTCAAAAAAGTGTAATTGTGTGCAAATGAAGAAAATGAGAGGAGCAACAAACTCTAGCAGGTTAAATATAAAAGGCAGACTAAAACAACAGTTGGAGAACAACTTTCAAAAGGCATAAAAGCCATTAATCAATTCTTTCCCAAAGGCAACAGAGGCAGGAAACCTGCATAGGCATGTGAAAAAAAGAAGCTCCCTGAGAATATAAGGTCATAGCAGAAAAACTAAATGAATATTTTGCATCTATACTCACTGTTGAAGAAACTGAAAAAGTTGCGATTCTTGACTTCTTACAAGGAGTGCCTCAGAGGACTGATAGTAAGTTCAGTGGCTTGTAGGAGGATTTGCAAAACTGGCAAGTGAACAGCAGCAAATTGCTATTGCATCACTCTCAAAACAGTGGAAAAGTGCTTTTCAGTTACTGATAACTCAGTGATTAGGACACTTATCTGAGATATAGGAGACCTTCTTGAATTCTCTCCTATGTCTAAGGCAATTTCAGTTCATGAGGCTGCACGTTAGACAGCTGGCTACAAGGCATTCGGTCTTTTATACATTTAAATTGGATGAACTCCAAGTGTCCAAATGAGACCATCTTTCTCTTGCAATTGCCGACTAGGTACTTTTGTCAAGTAGAGAAGCTCTGACATGAGGAAATGAAGAAACACTACATCAGAAAACCTAGTAGTCCACTGATTTTAATACTCAACAAAGAGATATGACATACATTCTTAATTTTGAGCATAGTTGGGCAGTGGTAGACTTGCTTTTATCTTTTTTCCTGTAAAGGCTCTTTGGCATTGTGCTTCTATATGATTTTCCCGTGGATATGAAGTTGGTATTCAAAAAACAATGTCCTCATAAATATACAAAAGTGTCACATACTAATATCCTATGAAATTAAAGAATTCTTGACAGAAAGATTAAAAATTACTTACTACAATGTTACAAAAAGCCCCAGCATTTTGACTATATCACTTTATGCATGAAAAATTTTGTATCATTCTGTACAACTGATTATAATCACAGATCATTTTTGGTAATGATATTCTCTATAATGGAGTTAATGTTACAAACAACATGACTCATTTCCCATCATTTTAATGGCAACAAAATGAGAAAAGAAAAAAAAAGTATTTCCAATCTTTCACGCTAAAGTGCTATGGAACATAAAGGTGTCAATTGCCAAGCAATTGCCTAGATAAACATCAACATTTAGGTTTGCAGTTAGGTTTTTAAATGAAACCTGCTAAGTCTCCACTGGCCAATGAAACACCATCATGGTTAAGGTAATGTGTCAAAGGGGGTTCTTAATGTGTTACCTTTTTCAAATTTAGAAGAATTACATAAAACAGCAAAAGACTTTTTTGTGGGACACTACTATTACAGCTTTGGTATGGTGGAATGAATTTTTCCTAACAAGACTAAAAAGTGCTGAAATTAAGCAAACACAGTTGATAACATTAGTGATTTGGATAATGTATCAGAAAAAAGAAATAGTTTTGAAACACTCCAATAATAAGCAGATGCAAGTGGTACTAATTGGTGACTGTTGGAAGTATGATAGCAAAACTTCCATATCAGTCAGTGTCACTGATATACAAGATTAAAATGAAATTTGTATCCATGAACCACTTATAGCTGGTTATTTAAATTAACTACTCCACCGTTTCAAAAGATTTCAGACTAGCATTGCATACACCCTCACAGGAATCTTCTGTATTCCACAGCATTTTGACAATGGCTTTTATTTTGCTTTTTTAAAAATAAAAAGAATCAATAAAATAATAAACCAGCTTATATCTCGTGTTTCTAGATATTTCTGCAAAGAAGATAATATAGTTTTGAAGGACTAATTTTTTAATGGACAGATGTGATTTTAAAGACTCAGCTTGCATTCAACCTATTGGAAGTAAAGTGATAGGTGACAGAGACAGAGCAACTACTATACCAAAAATAACTGCTAGGGCAGCTATCCTTGATACTATCTATGTTCTCTCAGCACGGCCTTATGCCATAAGAACTCTTTTTTATAGGGAGAGCAAAAATTGGTTTAAAAAAATAAACGATCAGCCCCTTTCTTGATCTCCAACCCAATCATGCAGAGGTTATAGACAATTTAAATCACTCCAAAATAGGTATAACAATAATTATCAAGAAAAATAAATGTTTCAATATAATTTCATGTACTATGTCCTGTAGAATAATCCAATCACCAAAAATGCAACGCAAGTAGGGTATCAAGTTGAAGAGCGCTTACTACTTATGATAAAGCCAATATAAGAAATCAAAATTCAATTATTTAAAGCACTCTTATTTGCAGAAGTAGAGTATGAAATTAATATGGAAATGCAACCTTTCATTCCAGTTTTTTCATAGGTATAGTGCCCATTATTCAGTGGCCTTTGGCTCATAACATAGGCCTCTCTAAAAGAAACTGAGAATGTAAACCATCTACAGTTTAGCAACATTTGCAAGATGAAAAATAAATTATTATTCTGCTAAAGATTATTCAGGTGGATAGACAGAATCACTTATACATCCTAGCGTAAGTTGAATAATGCAAAGAAAGTTGCAATATAGTTCAAAAATGATATCACATATATGCAGGTTACTCCAGCTGGCTTGACCTCTTAAAACCCCAAGCTGTCTAGTAGCAAACCTGACAACAAAATGTGAAATCATACTTTAAACACTAAACATAAGGACTAGCACCTAGAAGGACCCTTTTTGTCAATATCCTTCAACAGTAGGAGGGCTCTATTAATCTTCCCGAATTTCCTCAAGAGATACATAACTCACTATTATGGTTTCACAGATGTATCTGTAGGGGACTGAATATATACATGATAGGCTTAACAATGCATAGGTGAAAAGCTTTTGAGAGCTTTTGCACAGCCAGTGTTATTCCTCATAAGCACCTTACTGTGAGCCTGCAATTATGAGTCTACCAGCTCATGGGAGTAAAAGGAAATTAAGTTTGAAATGTGTGAACTGAACCAAACCATATGGAATCTCCAGAAATATTTTGCTTAACAGGCACTCAGTTTTCATCTTCCTTGACAACTGAGAAACAAATATGTTGGTTCTGTTACCACCTAGGAGCAGTATACAAAATGTAACAATGAAAATGTATAAGCAGTTCAAGCAAAATTCAGCTTCACAATCACTGTAAATCCAAGACATCACTGCTCAGAAAGGTCACTTTTTTTATATCTGTTATATAACTTCCGTAGAACCTCCCAGTAATTTTTGAAGCATGGGTATAGGTTCATTTCACCTGAAATCTGTCATGTGCAATGTCCAGCTGTACAATGACACAGTACACAGACAATCCTAGTTAGGCAGAAATGGTTCTTTTTGACAAATCTTCTGCATAGAAAGACAAATAGTTAAAGAAACTTTTAGCCAAACTATTTTTATTAAACACAAATCAAAACAGAATCAATTCTCAGGATAGTTACCCTCTGCTTACCTGTCACTATGAACTAGAATAGTTTTTTTAAAAAACTAAATGCCTATGCAGTTCATCTGATGAAACCAACAGCTTATAATTTTCCCCTGTATACACATAAAAATGAACATGATATATTTATGCAATAAATTCTCATATTCTTACACTTAAAAAGAAATAATCAGCAACAGCAACAAAAAACCCCAAACAACATTGGTAAGGAATTGTAGAATTATATTCAAAAGAGAAGATTTTATGCTATATATTGGCATTTCAGACACGAGGAATACATAAAGAGTAAAATCCATATTTTTAAAGAAGCTGATTTAAACAGGACCCACTAATTTCTGGACATCGGCCAGCACAGAAATGGAAGATATGGTTTTTGCTCATCTCTTTTAAATTAAAACTTCTTAACTCTTTTAAGAGTGTAGAAAAAAAATAGAATAAAAAATAAAAGAAAAGAAATAAAGAAATAAAAAGAAATAAAAGAAAAAAATAAAATTAGACATTCCAGTATACTTTATGTGAAAGAATTGCTTTAACTGTTAGGTCCCAGTCTGGTTGGTCTGATCGGTTTCTCACGTCCAGTTTCTCACATTAACCAACACTATTTTTAGCAATTTCTGCATTGACTACATGCGGCAAAAGGAAAACTATATTCTACCACCATTAGTTGAACTAATAAGTACTGGTTTTGGTGGAGGATATGAAATTACTTACTATGTGAGTTAGTAATCTAAGAGTTAAAGAAGAATCATTATAAGCAAGAATGTCAGAATTTGATTGTAAGTTACAAGCTTGCAACCATAGTGTAAAATTCAAATGAACATGACTAAGGAAAAATATATTCTCAAATGTGTTCATAAATTAGCCCGAGGCATGTTTTCATAACATGGCCTTCTGTTACAAAATATTAATTTTAATTCAATGTGATAATTTAAATTAGTTGTCAAGAAAAGAAAAATAGCCTTTAAGGAAAGTTTAGGAGTTTTTGTACAGGCATTTTGTACTACTTCTCAAAAGTGATTTTCTACTTTTAGATAAATCTTTGCCTTCACGTTAGAAAGCACAACAAAAATAGCCTCTGCCTCATTGAAGAATGTGCTTTAATCACTGAAGATCTCAGTAAAACTTATACGTTCACATTAAGAGTTCTGTGGAGATAATGGACTGAAATAATGAAAGCAATAAAACTTTAATCTGTTCTGAACTCCAGAAAAAAGCATATACAAAAGGATAAAAATGTATTTTTAAGTGTCAGTTGGATCAGATTGCTTCATAAGGCATAAGCTTTAAACTGGGAAAACTGCAATTTTACAATGAGACTAATTAACAATTTCTCTATGCGTACTAAGAGCAGAATGCAGGTAAATTCCTGTTTTCCCAGAACTGATAGTGGATTTTATTTGAGCACTGACATTCTTCTTCAGATTGCCAATCCTCCCTATCTCACATGCAAAATGTGTCTGTGATACTCTTTGCTGTCTTGTAAGGAAGGATCACAGTTAATGAAACATGGCTACTTAATACCAGATAGCTTCACCTGGAAGCTTATAACTAAGAAAGAAAAAATACTCTTCATAATGTCATCATCTAAGACTCCCTGCTGCTACAGGCACCAAGAACACTGGTGAGCATTTTGATGTCTGCTTTCTTGTTTTATCACAAATCATAATTTTTAAGGCCTTTGATATTCAATTAACAGGAAAACACTTGTGAAGTGCCTCAAAGAAATTAGGGCATGTTCCTCTAAAAAGGTCACACAGTTATTAGCCTGGCTGAAGTGCCTCTGTACCAATGCATACAGCACGGGTAGCAAGCAGAAGGAGTTGGAAACCACTGTGCAGCTGAAGAGTTATGATCTAATCACTGTAACTGAAGTTTGATGGGATGAATCTTATGACTGGAGTATTGCAAGTGATGGTTATAAGCTGTTCAGAAGGGACAGGGAAGGAAGGAAAGGTGAGGATGTTACCCTCTATGTAGAAAAAAGTGGATTGACTGCACAGAGCTGTCTTTGAAAAATAGTAGTGAAAAGGTTGAGAGCTTACGGGTAAAAATTAGGGGCCAAGCCACAAAAGAAACCTGACGTTGAACATTTGATTTGAGCATAACTGTAAACTAGTTTTCCCCCCACCTCCATCTATTTGATGTCCATGACAGAGGCAGAAACCATAGCAGCTTTTGAAAACTACAACCTTAATCACCTTTCTGTCATATAGTGAGCTCTGAAAGTGCATAAGCGGGTAGACCTAGGCAAAGCTATTATGTCCCTGATTGTCTGCAGTTTCAAGGGTAAGATCTATGATGCAAATAATTCTTCCTGATTTTGTGTTTCTTAAAGAAAACCCTTACCAACATCCAGCTTCCTGCTGATGAACAATAACTCACTCACATGAACGATCTTTCCAGGATGTAACTAGACCTGTTAGTGCAAAATGCCTTCAGTTTAGTCCCAATTTTGGTGAAGATACTTATTTCTTAGAAAGGAGAGCCATGCTTTCCATTGCAATTTAGTAAAATAAGATAACTGGATAGCTGTTCTTGAAGTGGTCTTTGCATGTTTTGCACGCTTTGCATGCGCTCTGTAAGCCCTGGGAAGATTAGCATTCAAAGGACTTCCAGAGGAGCCGTCCATTGATTCCCTGGGAATCCCCCTGAGCTGGAAAATGTCACCTTCAGAAAACTGGAGGTGTTTTTGATTAGTTCCTTTCTTGTATAACTTTTCTTTTATATTGTTTCTATATTGCATTATTTTATAGTTAATATTAAAGGGTTTAATTAAAAAAAATAATGTTGACAAAAATGAAAGTATGAAGAAAGCTCAAAAATCAGCTGGACTTAAATTTTTAGCTACTTCCAATTTTTGCATGCCTATAACATAAATTTCTAATAACTTGTTAAAAATTAAGATAATGTTATTTGAAAATAAGTGCATAGGTAGTCCAAACAAAATCAGAGGGAGAGACAGAGTGGGAGAAAAAAGAGGCAGATGTGCCCATGTGATAGCTTCATACAGCTAGCTCAGGCATGTATGTATTTCACACTGAATAGCAATCCAAGAGGATTTTTTTAATATAAAGTTCAAAGATTATCTGAGTGAAAATAAGATAATTCAGAAATCTTTATTCCTTTGAGTTTAATGAGTGTCTGAAACTGAGACAATAATATTAATCAGAATCTTCTGAAATTCTTAATTTTGTCTTCTCCAGGATGTAGAAATAGATAGTTCTTCAAAGCTTAACAGAACTTTTCTTAAAATACATGCCACATTTTTTAACCTATAAAAGTTTGGGGATTTGGGTTTGGTTTTGTTTTTTTTTTTCACATAAAGTTGGAAAATGTTTTAGGTCATCTCATGTCTTATCAGGTCAGTTTATTTCATTGTTGATAACTATATTATACAAAGTATTTTAGAAAAAGCTATTTATTATTATGTTTTACATATAGTCAAAGGGTTTCTTTTCTTCACTGATGAGCTGTTGTAACTTTTCATTTCTCCCTCTGCCTGAATTTTAGCTCTTATTTCAGGAAACAATCCATAGGAATCCTACATAGATGATATTACTAATTTCTTTTCATTAATTAAGTTCACTTTTCTGATATTTAGCCAAGTATAGTAATTTTAGAAGAACAAGTTAAACACAATGTAAAAAACTAAGCTAATTATTGTGTTTGTATTGCATTATTGTGACTGATGTTATTGTTTCTCCAATGCAATGCCTTCCTTGTTATGAAGAAAACACTTCCAATTGTTCATTGAATTTCTAAAGACCATCTGATTGTAATCCTCTACATTCTGTGCCATATAAGTCTGTCAGGGATTAAAATATACTAATTTATCCAGTGGATAAGCCATATTGTCTGTTGTGCTTCTGTTGTGATCAAGCCAAGCAAAAGATGATAACTGGAAACAAAGGAAAAAATCAAGAGGAGGATAAGATGGTTCAATTTGAACCAAGTCATTGTCCATCTCAGAAGAAACTTTTTTTTCATCTTTAATGTTTCTGTTCTTTTTCCCATAACAGTCCAGTTGATTCTTTCAATGTTAGCCACTGTTAGCCACTCTTTCTTCTTTAGCCATCTAAATTTTCTTATTCCAATTTGAATTCACTCTACCTTATGTTTTCAGAGTAAAACCAGCTTTTGCAGTGATGGATTCTGTAATTTGCAATTCCTTTCTCTTTTAGCATCTTCAGTTCACCTTTCCTGTGAAGCTTCATTAACCCTAACATTTTTTATGATGTTTCCAATTAATTATTAGACACTTGAAGATTCAATGACATTGTTCAATTTCCCACTCCCTGACCACTTCAAGTGAGAATATTGGCGATATTAAGAAATCTATTTTGGGTAAAAGATATAAATTCTTTCTTAGAAGGAGACATAGGCTTTGGAGACAGAAAATGAACTATTGAGGAGGAATGTGCTGAAAAGAAAGGATTCAGAAATACTATCATAGAATTTCTCAGTGACTGTACTGACATTGTAGAACACTGTACTGTGTTGAGGCTGTAACTGAAAAAGCAATGAAGCTGAAGTTACTGTTTAAAACCTCAATCTGTCATGTCCTATCTAATATATTCATAGAAGTTAATAATAAGCTTGGTGGCGAACAGTCTGAAGTATAACAGGTTTAGGTACATAGGTGCACAATGTTATGCAAAAAATGTTAAAAAGGCAGATTTGGAGCTCTGTGTGTGTATGTGTATGTTGTATATACGCACATGTGCACATACACGTGTGCACAGACACATATACATATATTTTACATATATGTGTCTTTTTCAGTTCTCAGTGAAATTTAATGTAACTTTTGGGGGCAACGGATGGATGACAGGTGGGGGAAAAATGACATACAGCTTTAATGGACTGGTTTATAAAAATAAGTTATTTACAGTATTTCTGAAAACTGCTGGTCTTTACATATCCTCATTCTAGACATTATTACACCCACTTGCTCATTTGCTCTACTATTGAATGCAAAGATGTCTCAAGCTGACAGTTAAATTAATGTTTATTAGTCTCTTTTCTTCATAAAAACTTTTGTAGACTATGCTAGACTAAGTTGATAATTGACAATTTTGGGCACTAGTATACTAAAGCTATAGTAAACATGATGATACCATCAAATGTGCCTGCTAATTGTGATCCTCAAGAGTTGCTGTTAGTAAATCAAGGACTTTACTTGCAAAAACAGTGAAATTTGCACTAATAGTATCTTAGTAAATGTTCAGTGTATGCTACTACGCTTTAAAATGTGTTACCTGTTAAAATTAGAATAATATAGTTTAAGTTGCATTTAATACAGTTTGGTCTTCATTTCAGCGGGCTTTTAAGTTATATTAAGCTAAACTATTTCTATTATTATGACCCAAAAACAATCATGATGGAACTCCTGTAGTGTAGCACGCTCAGATATTAAAAAATCAGGTTATGTATGCCTCCATAATTGTCATTTACTTGTCTATTTGGACAATAGGCTATAAATGCACCTGTAACCTGTAAGAGTTTTGCTGTAATTACTATTATTTTTTCAATGTTATTACAATATCTATGAATTTAAAAGAAACCGCAAATAAGGGATTCTGCATTCACTGTTTTATTTTTAAGCATTTAAAAGCTTAACCCAAAAGGTATATTTATTGATCAATGAGGAAAGAAGCAAGAGTTATTACGAATATGTCACAAACTGAAACGTGAAGTTGCCCTGACTTCTGTAAATTCTAAACACGATTATTTTGATGCAGCCTCCTGCAGTTACTTTCTCAGCTTTCAAATACCTTTCTCAAACACCTCTCTCTTAACAGACATGTTTAATTCTGAAAGTAGTTTGAAGACATGAACTATCAGGCAGTCCTTATAAAACACTGAATACGCAAATATTACCTTCCCTGGAGTTCTGTTTAAAAAAAAAACAACCAACCAACCAAATAAACAACCAAAAAGAATAAAAAAAAACAATGAAAAACAACAGCCAAAAAATATCTTCCCCCAAAAAACCCAAAACCACCTTCATATTTGGGGAGTGAAGCACTTCCTAGGTCAAAAAAGTCCCATCCTTTTCAGGTTGCCAGAGATCAACAGATCTGCAAATAGCTTTCCATAGTCTGTATGAAACACCTTCTAGGTAATGGACAGATGCTAATTTAGTATGGCAGATGTAGCTGGTAATAAATGAGAAATGAACTCAAACTACCTTTTAGGTATATTTTCAAGAGTGTTGCAAATGAAATGTGCCTTAAAAAAACAGGGAATATATGAGTGAATCTTGTCTTTGATCTTGTTCTCATATTGTGGAAAATAAAAGAATTTAAACAGAGAGTCTCACAGTATGCGATGTTTCTGAGCAGTTAATTAATCTTTGACTATGGGAAAAAAGACTTAGCTGCCACCCACTCTACACTATGTAGACTTATTCTGAGTAGATAATGCATATGATGTTCAGCATTGCTGGCAGCTTCTTTTCTACTGCACAAACAAACAAAGCCACTGATCTACATAGTTTTTAAATAATGTGGAATTCAATTAAACAGAAAGATGATAGTCATGGTAGTCTTGGTCTTGGTCTCTTATCTCTTGGTCTTTTTTATATGTTGCTTGTGTGGGAGGTGGAAAGCTGAGAGGGAGAAAAACATAGTAAAAAACAGTGAATAACTTATTTTGGGAAGTGAGCTTCACTGAATGGCGCCATTTTGGGGCAGCTGTAATAGCATCACTGATGTTTTATTAAGCAGTGTTCTGATTTAATCTCAGCTGTGACAGTGTTCATTCTTTTCAGGACATATAGCATCATAGAATCTTTGGGTTGGGAAGGACCTTTAAAGGTCACCTAGTCCAACCCCTCTGCAATGAGCAGGGGCATCTTCAATTAGACCAGGTTACTCAGAGCCCCATGCAACCTAACCTTGAATGTTTCCAGTGATGGACACCTATGCTGAGAGCTGTTTTAGTTTTATGGGTGCCCGTGCATAACATGAAACATGTATTTAAAGTTAGTCACATTTTTAACTAAAAATATGAACTGCATTTCACATTCTATGATTAGTGCAATTACATACAGTCCCATAGGAATGGCATTTTACATTTGAAAGAAATATAAATAATATCACAGAATCACAGAATCATAGAATGATATGGGGTTGGAAGGGACCTCTGGAGACTATCTAGTCCAACCCCCTGCCAAAACAGGTCCACCCAGAGCAGGTTGCACAGGAACATGTCCACGTGGGTTTTGAATGTCTCCAGAGATGGAGATGTGGAGTCTCCAGGCAGCCTGTTCCAGTGCTCTGCCACCCTCAAAGTAAAGAAGTTCCTCCTCATGTTTAGATGAAACTTCTTATATTCAAGTTTGTGCCCACTACCTCTTGTCCTGTCACTGGGCACCACTGAAAAAGACTGGCCCCATCCTCTTGCCACCCACCCTTAAAGTGTTTATAGGCATTGATCGGATCCCTCCTCAGTCTCCAGACTAAAAAGACCCAAGTCCCTCAGCCTCTCCTCATAGGAGAGATGTTCTAGTCCCCTAATCATCTTTGTAGCCCTTTGCTGTACCCTCTCCAGCAGTTCCCTGTCCTTCTTGAACTGGGGAGCTCAGAACTGGACACAGTACTCCAGATGGTGTTTCCCCAGGGCAGAGTAGAGGGGCAGGATGACCTCCCTCAACCTGCTGGTCACAATCTTCCTGATGCACCCCAGGATGCCATTTGCCTTCTTGGCCACAAGGGCACATTGCTGGCTCATGGTCATCCTGATGTCCACCAGGACTCCCAGGTGTTTTTCTTCCTTGTTATTATAGTACCCCTATTTTTCTTACAAGTGCTCTTTGTAACAGAAGACAACATGTAGAGTGGGGAGAATTTATGACTACAGAAGTTTACAAAAAACAATGATGCAGCTGGTGATTTAAAAATAAAAATTAATTAGAGTGTTTCACCTAGTTTTGTAAAGTAGTTTTGACTTTGAAAAAATAATAATAAAAAAAAAAAACAGAAAAAAAAAGAGATGCCATACACATGTATCTCCCTTTATTTCCCCAACAAGTGATGTATTTTACAAGTTTAGGCTGTGGCAACATCATGTTTACATTCTGAATTAAAACTGTTAAAAATTGGAACCTTTATGCAGCAAAGTTATTTCCAACTAATGTTTTTTCTAGATAAATTTTCACTGGCAACTGAAGACAAGATTATAACTGCAACTCCTATGACAGAAAAGAAAAAAACCAACCAAACAAAACAGCAACAGCAACAACAAAAAACCCCAAACACTAAATTCTACTCTTTTTATGTTAATTTTCTCCAGATCTTGATGCAAAATCTTTAGTATGATAATTGCAAAGTATGCTGTGTACAGTTTTGTACACTGAGATGTTCTGCTTTCCAAAAAGTAAGGGAAGAATTATACTATTTACAGGAACCTATTTATAGTGATTAATGCATAGGTCTGGCTGAAGAAGACTTCAGACTTTCCTTGGAAATTGTGGTCGTATTGTGCCAACTTGTTCCTGGAGCAGTCTGCTGAGAGTTATACTAGAAAAGCCATTGGTTAACTCTTTTATATCAAGAGATTTTTAACATAGATGTTTTATATCCTTTCCCCTCAGTCCTTGTTTAACAAATTATTGTATGTGTTCTCAATTGCCCTTAGCTATGCTTCAAACCCTGCAAAAATTTAGTGCATATTTTTCTTGGCTATGTTAAATATATTCAGCCTGTCTTTCACCACCTTAATTACCATCCCGTAATTACAATTCACACAGCTCTTCAATTACAATTTTTGCACTGTCTCTTCTATTTTCCTATTATCTTCCTCTTTTACCCTTCAGCTGAAAACTAACTGCCTCTTCATATTACCATCTTACACCCATTTCTGTGCCTTATTTCATTCTGTCTACCATCCTTTTTGCTAGTTTTGTCACCATCCATAAAACCCTGAAGTAATTTACCTGCTTCTGATATAATTATTTTCCAGAGGACTTTTAGGTACTTTTCCCTATTTAGGACAATCTCTACATTATCAAACCCAGTAATTCTATGCATTCAAAGTGCATAACTTGGTGAATAAAGAACTCAATAATGAGACAATGTGTAAGTAAAAGTCCACAGATCCTATAGTGAAACTAAATTTGGATATCAGGAGAAGAGAAAAGGAGGGTAGGATCATAAAAGTTACATTTTTCTCTTTTTTTCCTCAAAATTTGGAGCTACGGCTAGTTTATCAACATCTACAACTGTGCGTAGAAAGAAAGTTTATAATAATTACTTTTTGGTGAAGCAAAACTGTTAACAAAACATGCTTCCAATGTATATTTATATACACAGAGATATAAAGTCCACCTTCCATTCTGTTTTCTGTTTTAGCTTGTTCCTCCTTTTTTCCCACCTATCTCTTTTCTCTCTCTCCTACTGCCTCCCCACCCCCTCAAAAAAAACCCAACCCAAAACCACCCAAAAAAAGCAAAACATAAAAAATGGAAGTACTTCAGTCTTCATTTTCACAGAAGTTAAAATGACTCAAGGAAATGATTATTCTTGTCATGCTGTGACAAGGAAGGTCTGAGAAATTTGTGATCTGTGGGGTTTTCTGATCATCAGCTGCCAGATGTGAGAGGAAAGGAGAGCAAAGCTACTTCTTATTTAAGAAAAAGATGTTCCCAATAGTGAAGAAACACCATATTTTCTTTACTGGGCCACCAGCCATTGAACCACTGTCCACACTCAACTGTCAGCTCCTGGGTGCTGTTGTGCAGTTGAGTCCATTCTAAGGGGAAGAAAGAAATTATATAAATCATCACACCCATCCAGGACATTTCCATCCTGGTGAGGAGATAGATGCTGCAAGTAAAAGTCAGCTTTCCTCCTAGCCTGACCAGAATTGTGGACCCAATCAATGTCTTATTCTATGTTGGTACAAAAGGCCCATCCTGCTGAGTGATCAGCTTTCTAATACTTGTATGCAGTTTGGGGATGGAGAAGGAGGACAGTGTGATAACTTGTCTCAAATTGTGCCAGAAACCCAGTTCATCCATCTCAGTCAGTTAGAACCAGCTTGCTCAACATTGGTGTTGGATGCTGAGGGTGTATGAGGCATTAAAGTTCCCAAGGGCACCTGTAGTAGGCTATGTTTCATAGTTCTGGTATATGTAGGTTCTCCCCTTCTTCATCATGACAGATTACAATACTCAAAGGCCTTTCCCACTATTCTGGGGGTAGTTATTGACTCCCTCTTCACTCAGTGAAGGCTAGTGAGACAGTGACATTTCCACAGGGCATCTCAGTCATCTTTCTTCGGCAGCCCTCTCCTTCACATTATATAACCCAGTCTCATTAAATCCTCTCTTTGCTGGAATTTCTTCGGCAGCTCAGCCTTCTTGTGCTGCCCCTGCAGCTGCGTTCTCTATGCCGCAGTGAGAAGGAAAGCATAAGGGATATTCATCAGATGATGAATCATCCTATTCACAGTTCTTATTCAAACAGTCATCCCTGGAGATAGTCAACAAAGGAATGAGTCTATGTCTGCACTCCTTACAGAAATCTTTGCCCTTGAGAGTCAGGGGGCTGTGGAGAGGCTGTTGTACAAGCAACAGAGCAGTTCATTGTGTTTTCACAGAACTTTAAGGCTTTTCATCTTTCCACATATTTTTCTGGTGATAAAGGAACTGCTGCACTACTCTTCCCATCCAATCTCATCCCTGCTGTAGGAAAAATTGGAAAGGGAATATAGTCAGGCCATCTGTCCTGTGTCTACCCTGGAACACAGAAGTGAGAAGATAGAGCCAAAAAAAAGGACACTCAGCTAAGGCAGCAACTAACTAAGGATGCTGAGCAGAGCACATAACAATATTACCAGTTTATAGAGGACTATTGAGTTCCCCAGATGGACAAATGACAGAGGTATTTCAGATTGCATAAATCATAGTTTTCTGAAAAGATCCTTTGATTTACACCAAGATTTGATTTACTTCTGGAGCAATTGTTACCGTGTGTGTGTGTGCATGTGTATAAGAGCCACTGGAGCCAGCTGGTTATTCAGCTCTGCTGGAGAACTCAGTCCTGGCCTGTTGTGGAAAATTATTGCCTTTCCATACAATCCTGCCACATCTGTCTTCAGAACTGCCAGGGGCTTTGCAAAAGGCTGTCTTAGCCTTCCCACAGAAGCGTGGCATATGAGGTCCCTGCAGTTGTTCTAACCACAATTTAATTGGCTAGGAATTTGTAACACTTGTATTACATTGACATAAGATGTGCTTGTTGTGAAAGGAGTACTAATCCCCATATCAGTTCTGGTGAGTATATCATGAACTGTTTTCTGGCCTCTGCATATAGTTGTAGATTTCCATGCAGAGAGATGAAGAATCTCCCTTGATGGTGTATGATCCCACAACCACAGAATAGCAATCTTTGAGGTAGGCACAAGCTGGCAGGGTTTATCAGCAATGTCCACTTCATAAGAACAAGTGGTGTCCATGCTAATGTACAGATCAGTAGGCACCTGACAGGAGGGAATTCTACTGCAAGTGGATTGGTAAATGGTTGGCAATCACTACTTTCTTCTCTGCTATTATTTGTGCCTGGAACTTCATGTAACAATATTGTGGGTGGGCATTTTTTCAAGGTATTTCAAATGCAGTCCTGTGTGCATGGAATTATTTCTCTTGTTGCTGGTTATACAAACTAACAAGACGATACAGTATCAATAGACATTTCTGCACGCAACAGTATGTTCAAAATGTAACTGATTTAGGGTTGTCGTAAGAAAACCATGTTTTCTCTTTTCACATCTTCAGACTGAAAAATGTACTTGCTATTTTAACTTTTGATCTATTGCACATATACACTGATGCGGTTCAACCCCATGCTTAAACCTGGCCTTCCAGAATTCCCTGTGTTTAACACTGTGCTCCTTGCGTTCACATTTCTTTCTTCCAATATTCATGCACAGCACTTGGAGGACATGTGTTGAATAAATATGAATACCAAATGGATGATCATAATTAAACTTTTATCAGCTATTCTAGTGCTAACTATTTATTGCACCAGTTTTATGCCACTGTAACACCATTGGAAATGGCAATCGATACTCTGTAGGTTGGGCATTTATTTTGTTACATTTGAGTAAGTTCAGACAAGTGATAAAATTTTGAAGTATTTTTCAAAGTCCAGACAATGAACCAATCAAACAGATGGGCAAATGTCACATGTTGCTTTGCTTTATTTTCCTAATCAAGCAGAAAGAGTAGTTTATGAAGGATGTTGCACTTATTCTGAATCTACTAAATGATGAGATCTCATTACAAAACCTGCTCCCCCAGGCCTACAATCACTCCTATGCCTACTATGATTTCCTGTATCTACTATATTTTCTGTATCTGCTATGCTTTCCAGTACCTGCTATGATTTTCATTGTGGTTGGAACATAGCAGAACTTTCTATCATTATGGAATCTTGATGGCCAAGAAAGAAAGCAATGACAATAAAAATCTGCTTCAAATCTGCCAGTAATGCCTGACCTAAAGATGATAGAGGGGGCCTGACTATTAGATGGGACTGAAAAGGGAGGTTTTAATTAGACGATTCAAATCATCTTGTTAGCTGAAAGATCCTGACATGTTCACACAGTCTGTAGGAAAAAAAGTTGCAAAAAAGGCAGCTGGTTACAGAGCTCATCTTTCCTGTATGCTAAATTTCCAAGGTTGTGGGAAGTGTAATATATATTTTCCAGGACCAGTTTAGAAACCAGAAACTTACATTTTCCGTACTCAAACATATTCCTACTTACAAGACTAGATTTTTACTAAGTGGAAGAAGAAGAAATGCTTCCAGCATAAGAAGCATCATGCTTTTAAGAATGACTGACAATATTTGGGTTTTATTGCTAAGTATTCATAGTTAAAAACCCTAGATATTCTGAAATTGTTATAAAATGAAAATATAGTATTTTGGTCCCAACATGCTATAATGCATTTTTGCATATACTTGTTTTGCTAAGAGCTGCAAGACATGAAATTATACATGCAATTATATATGCAATTATAACTTTTGGTGAAGAAAGGGTGGAAAGACCAGAACAGATTCTTGTAACATAAAATACTTAATTTAATGAGCAATAGTGTTCTATAGAAACTTATTTGTGCCAACTGACTTTATAACCATTTGATCACCTTATTTTATTTTTCAAGATATTTCCTACATTAACCTAGTTGAGATTCCATTTATTTTGTTCTCATTTTCTCATGTGTAGAATGTGTATATGTGTGAATACACATGAATGTATATGTATCTTCATATGTACACACATATGTACACACATATGCAGCTACCACTCACTGTCTAGTTCACTGATAGAATGCTGTTTCATTAGCCACAATGAACTTTTTTAAAAAGTGAAATCTGCTAAGATGGCTTTTCAGGTGCAGATATATAACAAACAGAACTGATACATAAGGCTAAAACCTGGACATACATCACTGTAGCTCATTTGTCAGGTGGAAAATGAAACTTTTAACTCAGAAACATAGGCACCTTTCCTTGAGTAACAGTGTAAGTACAAGGACTGAAACCCTCTGTCCCAAGTCATTTACCCTAATATTCATTGTTGTGGAATCATGATGCTGTAACATAAGACCCAGGTGCCAAGAGGAATCTGTGTGCCTAAGTGTAAATCTCTTCCATAGAGCTTTCCTATGATCATTAGATACAAATCAGTACATGCTTCATGCAAAATCTTTTACTGGCACTCTGCAAAAAAAGTTTTTTGTAAATTAGTCTTATATTTAATTTTGTTATAGGAAAATAATTAAATTTAAAAACATTTTTGGTGTATATCAATGTGCTGCATTATTTGAAATGACATAAAGTCATTCCTTCAAAATGAGAAATGGTTTCAATGCACGAAAGACAAGCATATGATAATTTTTCCTATAAAATTTGAAGCTCTAAAACATATTCAATTTAGAAACAGAGAAAAAGGATTTTAAAAATTGTGCCTATTATTAAAAGGTAAATCACACAGCACATGTATACTAAATTCATTCTGACTCAGGACCTAACTTTTTTTGTTCTGACTCTTTGCCTTTTTAAAGACTTTATTTTAGTGTAGTCTCAATCAACTAAAGTCAAGGAAAAAAGATAAGTGTCACGCGGTCCTAGTTCAAGGATAATTCCTCTGTATGTTGCTGTCGTATCTCTGGAGGCTGCAGACTATTAAACTGCACTGATTATACCTGTTACCCTAATGCATTATTCATGAAATTGCCACCACAGCATCTTCAAACAGTCTGTCATTTTCCATTACTTTCCATCAAAGAAACCATATGCTGTTCTCACAGTATATTGATACCAGGGCATATATAAAGCAGACAGTCACATAGAAGCACTATCTGCTTTCAGATGAGCTTTTCAAATAGTTATTATTAAACACAATTTTTAATGGCCTGTTTGATTATTCAGTGCTTAAACTGTGAAACTTCAACAAGGAAAGCGCTTGATGACTGCTCTCTCTGTGGTGAAAATGATTCAATTCTCATAAACAGCTTGCTGTTCAATGGAACTGCACTACAAGATATTTTATCAGGGATGTTGTACATTGGATTTTGTTTTGAAGCTTTGTTCTGAAGGCATCTCTCAATTACAGTCTGAATATCTAAGAAGCAGTGCTTCATTATGAGAAATCAGCCTTGTTCCCCACCCCATCCTATGTGTAGTAAATCATGCTTTTGAACAACAAACTATTTTTTTCAAGATCATTTTTAAGTTAATAAACAATTATTTGATTCTCTGCACTAGCTGATAAGCTTTCCTGAAGATTTTCTGAAATTCTCTGTACACAATACTTGATCAAGGAAAAAAGACCCCTGGATTTTAATCAACATCGAAATCCATTGTTATCTGAGCCATCAGCTGGTAGTGTTAGGTTAATGGTTGGACTCAATGATCTTAAGGGTTGTTTCCAACCTAAATGATTCTATGATTCTGTAATCAGTCACAGCAAGGTGTTCCACTGTGTTCATAACCTAGTCCTGTATGCAGCATATAAAGATTTTATAGGGTTAAGTCAAAGAGGCATCAAATTCAGATGTACAGAAGGAATTTAAAATGCATGGTGTTGGCTCAGTTTTTCAATGTTCTTTTTATTCCTTTGATACCCCTAAATTAAAACTGAACTGAAAACTGAAGGTCTGGGTCACCATTTGTGTGCACATAGGATTATTTGGAACACCTGAGGTGCATTCAGTAGTAAAACTGTTCATAAGACTGTGTTTGGTCCCGTATTTCTAGTCTTATCTATGCTGTTAAGAAGGCCTTCAAGGCATGGGGAAACAGGTTCCTGGCAAGTCCTTGCTGCTGTCACAGAGGAGTTCTTTGTGTTCTATTCTGAACACAGAAGATGTTTTTCACACACCAAACAAGTACAGTCGGTAGCCAAAAAATGCACTTTAGGTACATCTGGATGAAGTTAAAAAGAACCTCAGCAAACAATCTGTTACATTAGAAGGAGTAGATTGGTTGTTTTCTCATATTTAATACAGTCTATATTCAAGGCAATCAGTTTTCTCATATCACTTTGCCCTTAGTGGATCTTCTCAGGGACACAAGTTTATTTCTAGTGGAGGGAGGCAGTGCTAGTTTTCAGTACGTTAAAGCCTTTGCAAGCTTATAATACAGTAGACAGTTCTTAGATGCCCTAATAATAACCAGGACTAGCTGATTCACACTCAACTTGAGTCATAGAGTCATACAGTCACACCTCCTACTTTCTGCTTACAGTAATGAAGAATATTGGCCTATCTGTAAACCTCCCAAAAGCAAAAGCATTTCATTTGGGATTACAGGGAGGTAAAGGTTCAAGTGCTGTCTAGGTCAGAAAAGGAGCCATGTGTCAGGGTCCTGTGTGTACCAAGGGGCTTTGCAACTTCTTTCCTCCTCCCAGGGCTGGGATGAGGGTGGTGAAGGCCAGCTCTGTTGTGGGATAACAGCTTCTCTGCATTTCTCCTCCTGCAGGGGCTGCACTGGAGCTCAGGATCTTTGCCTTGGACCTCACCTGGGTTGTCTCTGTAGGGTTGTCTGTGCCACAACATCTCCTCACTGTCCCTGACACCCATCTGCTGTCTTGACTAGGCCTGTTCCTGTCCCCATCCCTGTCCCCATGGACCTCTTCAGAGACTCCAGGACCTTTTCTGACACTGGTCCTTCTCTGCTCTCCTTGTTAAAGTACTATGGGATTGGAGCTCTTTTTGGTGACATCCCTACCTTGCATGCCATACTGTTGCCCACACTCCTGGGTAATCTTCTTCATGGATCTGTCCACCCTTGTGGCTTCCTGACACCACACAGTATGACACCAATACAACAGAGAGTGAGAATTTGAAGTGCAGTTCATTCCTTTGGGCCCCAGAAGACGTGAATATCCATCAAACAGCTATGACAACTAAGATTTGCAAACATCTGTGAAAGTGATGACAAAGCTGCTACATATACAAATGATCTACTTTCTGGCTGTTAGAAATAATCTCTTCATTTCAGTGCCGAGCTACACTCAAGGGGCAATTTTCCCTAAAGAAAATTTTTCCTTGCAAAAATGTTTGAGATTTGTGGGAAGCCTTGTCAGGGATTCCTGTACTTCAGTAGATATCATTTGCAATTAATCAATTTTTGTTTGTTTGTTTTGGTAGCGTAGTGTTGCATGTACAATGGTCATAATGACACTAACATTTTTGAAGTTTTGAAAATGTGTGTATACTGATAGCATATTCTACACTGTCAAAGAGATCCCCAGTCAACTTAAAAAATGAGCACTTTTACTTGTGGGATTTTTGTTAAATTTTTGCAGCACGCTCACAGCTGGGGATATGACAGATGCTGCTTCCTATACACACTATCTTTACTTTATTTTGTTGCATTTTGTTCAGCGTAATTTTCCTTTTTTTTTTCTCCATATGTTTGATAACATCAGCATATGTTCTCTGCCATGGCAGATGACCTTTAATTGTATCTCATGTTGTGAGCCTCATGTTATATGATTGAAGATTTACCTTGAGAACGTCTCACTAATGTTTAATGGGTTAGTCTTAACCGTTCGTTGTATTTAAACTGTCCATACGAAATGCTTATGGATGGTTGGTTATTTGATATATGCACCAGGTGTCTGGTGCAGCTCAGCTTACAGGAGCATTGCTTTGATACCAGCTATAGGCAGTGCTCTGAGACTCACTATTCAAGATATTTAACCATTTTGTACCAAGAGCATGAAGACAGCTGATGGGTGACTGGCTAAATCATTTGATGTGACAGCTTTAAAAAAAGACACAGACATATAGAGAAGTGGTAAGAACAATTGCATGGCACTCACTTTTGTCTGAAGCCAGATTTTTTCCATTCCAATCATGCTGCTTTTTCCAGTAACTGTACTGGCTTTTGCTGTCCTCTGTGTGACTCCATTTTCAGGCATACTTCCCTCAGCACACACTGCTGTGGGATTGAAATTGTCCTCAAATGTCAATATTTACTATTGGTTTAACATGCTTTCTACCAACAATAAGACTCTTTTCACGTACAAACATTTGTAATGAGTAACGTATTTTCCCATATATGCTTAGAAACCCATGCAGAAACCCACATAATGATAAACTAAACCTGTCCAAGAATACTGCCTGCCTGGTCCTATTTTAGGTAAAAAATGGTTCTAACATTTCACCTTTGCTACCAAAACCTACCTTCTTAAAATGAGTACCCATTGACCTGCCTGAACAGAAATCTCTATATATGTTTTCACAGAATCCTCATACTAATTAATTTTGTTAGAGGCAAGGAGCATAGATAGACTTTGACTTTATGCTCTGAACTTTTCTTGATTTTGCCTGTGAGCGGAAAAATGTCAGTCTGCTCTTCACCAGTCAGATTACCTTTAGGGAGGACTCTTTCCAACAGATTCTACTGATTGTTATTCTGTCAAGGACATTTTCCAGAACCTGAGAGAAACAACAAACCACAGTAGTTTCCACTGTCACTATCATGCTTGTAGGGATGGATGACATTTCCATTTTAAACTCCCAATCTATTCTCACTTTATTCCGTACGGTGATTACCAGTTGCTCTGGTGTGAAAAGAAAAAAGATGTTCTTATTTAGTCAGAATTAGTCAGAATTATCACTGACTTTACTGGCAGTCACTGCCTTACCCTGAAGCATCTGGATAATGATTTCAAGACTTACTGATACAGCACTCCCAGATGATCCTGAGCTGGTTGCTGTGGAACTCAATCTAATGCTTTTCTAGTTATGGCAGACTGACAGTTTAATAAATAATGTGCACTATAGCTGAAATCTCCGATGAGGTGCTACATTTTGCTGCTCAGGATTTTTCATTCCAATTCACTAACCTCAGCTTTGTTCAGTCACTGAATTATAGCTGTGTCTAGGGATCAAGGTAGACATCTGCTGCTTTAAATATTTCAGTGTTTAATCCTTCTAGGAGTTTTGATTTTACTTGTTTTGAAGCCATCAGACAGTTTTTGACATATGACTCCTCTTTAATCAAAGATCAGAGCAGAAATCTTCACCATGTATAACTTCTTATAGAGCAAATGCCAAAGTGACAATATCACTGTGTGACCATCCTGTTCCAGTCAACAAGTAACTAAATATCAATACTGTATCAGTGAGGCCAAGCTGAAGATCTGAGGAACATCAAGTGTGTTATTTGGCTTTTTGATGCCACTAACATAACAACTGATCCGTTTGTACATTAAAATTTTTCATGTCATACAATTCATTTAACAATACTATTCTGCAGAGATCAGCAGGTTGCTCATGATCCCACCTGTGCAAGTTGTAGTCAACAGATTATAAATAACACTCATGGTGCTATTTCAATTGCCATATAACTAGGATATTCCTAACATTGGATGGTTATTTGCAACTTTACATAGTGAATCTCACTGATACGACAGTGATGTTTGCTTCAGTAGTGCCCAACCAGGAATACTGAGACTGGTTTTCTAATATGAACACAGTATGAAACAGAGTTGGAACAGACTCACCAGCAGAGAGGTGCTATGAAGAGCTGTGAGCTGCAGAGATCAAGCACATGATGAAGAAGTTCTATTCACTTTTCAGGTCTTGTGTCAGTAATGTTGTGTTTGAAAATTTTATTGACTTATTTAAGATTTTCTACAGGTATTTGTTCTTGCTTTTATAAAATTGTATGTTTTGTCAGAAGTAAATGCTGCAGAATATTTATTTTCTTTAAGAGACATTTTCCTTTCATATCTCCAGAGTGAGAACAACAGCACTCACACGTCATAGGACTACTCCAATGGGTATGAACCTTATTGTTACACTGAGGAACAACGACCTCTTTATGTCCAGTTTGTGACTGATTGACTTCCAGCACCAGTTTCTGCTATCTACCATTCTCTTTACCTCAGGATTTCATTGATTAAAGATAATAGATAAAGCACAGAAGAGCCCACACAATTAGTTGATTACAGTGAGAAAGTGCCAATCGTGTCTTGTCTGTGAATGTAATTTCTTCTCTCATTACAGCAGAAAAGAAGTAGACAACGGTGAATACAGAGAGCTCACCTGACTTTCTGCTGGGAACAGTATGCTTTGGTGCCAGCTTTTTTCCTTCTCTCAACTAAATGGCCTTAATTATTCATTTTTTTTTTTAAGAGAGCAGCTCAATTAAGAGCAGAGGACATTTGCATTTCAGCATGGTTGATTATTCTCTGAAATTACACAGAAGATAGAACTAAGGGCAATGCTCTAACTGTGCTATAATTTAGGTAACCGTACTCGTTTTGCATGTTTGCATGCAAAAAATGCATATATAGAGTTACAAAGGGAGGTCAGGTTGAGGTTCTTCGGAAATCTAATAAAAATTTGGAGGCAGTGTGTGTATATGAAGACATCTGTTAGTATTGTAAAAGTAACTAAAATAGTTATTCAGCAGTATCATTATTTTTATGATCATCCTAAACCAGGTGTATGTTTGTTACTGAGGATTTCAGATGCTAATTTTTTGTCATTTTTTACTTTATTAATGGAACTATGATAGAAAACAATCAGGAATGGAGTTCCGTATCACCACTGTTTCTATTTAGAACAAGTACTTAATTTAATCTACTTCTCCCCTTGCTTTCCATTCCACCTCAAACACCACTTTGATAAAACAAGGTCTTCCATAGAAGGCATCACAATAAAATAGAAAGACCTTTCTGAAGCTGCTCCAGGAAATTACTGTGTCAGAAGGAAATCAGGAATTATTTTATGTACTTGAAGGAAAACTCCCTCGTTCTTGTTGTGCTTCCAAAATGTCTTTCTTCTCTTTTTCTTTTCTTCTTGTTACAAACTTGAGTAGAAATTCTCCAGCTGTGATCTGTGAACAAACAGAGGTGGGTGGAAAATAATCTATTGGTCTGTGGAGAAATTACTACTAATTTGAAGATAGGGACTGTTGATCTATATCATAAAAAGCACGCCAAGACACTGAATGTAACCCCCTACTCTTGCCTTTTTCTATGGTTAATAAAGAAACAGTAGCTTTTGCAACCGTTAAGCTGCTATTATCATGTCAGTATCATTTAGCTTACACAACAAGAGGTATTTCTCACAAGACAGTTACCACTAGGATGTTTGAAGCTATTCTGCTCTGATTCTGTTCTATTTCTTTATTTTTGTTAATCACCATGTGAATGTATTAACATTATGTTATTGAAAGAAACATGGAAGGCCAAAACAAAAACAAATTGCAAATCTTTCTTGCTTAAACATAAATTAATATATAGAATCATAGAATCATAGAATTGTCTAGGTTGGAAGGGGCCTTTCAAATCATCTAGTCCAACCATCCCAACCATCAGGCTAGCACTGACAAAAAACATCACTAAACAATATCTCTAAGCAATATGTCTACCCGCCTTTTAAATACCTCCAGGGATGATGATTCAACCACTTCTCTGGGCAGCCTGTTCCAATGCTTAATAACCCTTTCAGTGTAAAAACTTTTCCTAATATCCAACCTTAACCTCCCCTGGTGCAACTTAAGGCCATTTCTTCTTGTCCTATTGCCTGTTACTTGGGAGAAGAGACTGACCCTCACCTCTCTAAAATCTCCTCTCAGGTAGTTGTAGACCGGGATAAGGTCTCCCATCAACCTCCTATTCTCTAGGCTGAACAACCCCAGCTCCCTCAGCAGCTCCTCATAAGGCTTGTGCTCTAGACCCCTCACCAGCTTCATTGCCCTTCTCTGGTCACCCTCCAGCACCTCAATGTCTTTCTTGTAGTGAGAAGCCCAAAACTGGACACAGTACTCAAGGTGGGGCACCACCAGTGCCAAGTACAGGGGGACGATCACCTCCTGAGTCCTGCTCACTTCACCGTTCCTGATACAGGCCAGGATGCTGTTGATCTTGGCCACCTGGGTGCACTGCCGTCTCATATTCAGCCAACAGCCGACCAACACCCCCAGGTCCCTTTCTGCCAGGCAGCTCTTCAGTCACTCTTCCCCAAGCCTCTAGTGCTGCTGCTTTTCTCCCTTTTCGAGTGGTGATACTTGAACCTTGTTGACTGTAAGTCATGGTGAAGGTTTATATATTCAGACTGTAGAACTACACGATATCAAGATTTGGTCTTTTAATAGTTTCTTTCCCTTTCTTAGTAATAAGAACAATACTAAGTTATGTCAAGAAATGGTTAGAGATTCAGACTATGTTTAGCCCTGGCCAAAAGAAACTCTTGATGCTACTGTAGCAAAAGAATATAATGTGTCAATTGAGTATTAACAACTTTTTCACAATTGGAAGAGGAATACTTTGAATAATTTTTCTTGTACAGTTGATCCTTCATAGTAAATAAATAAGTTTCTTTACAGAAAGAACACAAAATATAACTTTATGCATGGACTTTAAATGGATGTGTGAGTGAATTATAACTGGTTTCATTATGCCTCAAACTAGCTCTTTCTGAAGTAATAAGAAAAGAGATTGCTTTGGACTTCAGTCTAAGAAATGGTTAACTTTTTATATTTTAGAGTAACAACCCAAACAAGCTGGTGATTTCAACTTTCTGCACATTTATTTATAACAAACCTAAGAAGCTTCTTTTCTCAAAGTGTTCAAACAAACTTAGCAAAAAATTGTATGACAAATTGTAGGAAATCAATTAATTCATTGCTTACTACTACTCCTCAGATTTTTCACTTATTCTCTATTAAAATATATAAAACATATAAAAATAATTTCAGTGCAGAAAACTCATACAGTGCAGGTAATTCAGACACTTTCATAGTGCTGAATACTTGTATTCACCCAGAAGGTCACCATAATGTATCTATCTAGACAGACTGAATGGATGAACCCATAGCTATGTTCAAAGATTTTTGCCCTTTCTTACTTGTATGGGATACAATAATTCATATTACTTTCATGTTACATGACAAACCTAATACATAACTGTTTTTCCTTTGAAATAAGCAGGACCAGAACAGCTTCATATGAAAAGGTTGATGAACCCAGTTGGTCCTTTAGGTCATGGCACAAGTTGCAGTGTCAGAAGTTCAGCATGACTACAGCAATAAAATGCTTGTGGTAAACTCTTCTGTCTTACCTTTTTTCTCAACAGAATTTCCTATCTTCCATTTTCCAGAAAGAAATGGTGTGTAGGATTCTTATCAGGATGTATAATTAGTGTGTCTCAGTCTGCAGGTACTTGTGTGCAGCAAATAAAGCTACAGACTTCCTATTCCAGAAATGAGAACTGTGATACATGCAAACTCCTGGAAGTCTGGCAAATGGACCATCAGTGAGGAAAATATGCATTTGTCACTCTTATACCTCAAACACATTAGAAAAATATGGTTAATACTTGAAAACTGCTTAGTCTTTTAACAAAAAAAAAAAAAGGAAAAGAAGACATTAGAAATAGATAAATGTTTTTAAGGGCTTATGAAGTTCATTTTCCCAGAAGTTCTGAAGCAAATTCTTCTGTAATTCCAGTATTACAGTAAGCCATTTATTCTAAACACAACAGGAAAGAGTATCTATCACTTGGATATTTTTAAACTGTCTCCCATAATACATTCCTGATAAATGAAGCATTGTGGGGCCAAGCTATAATGGGGAAAGAGCACTACCAGTGAAAGCACTATTGTCCTTGTATTACCTTTAATCTCAAACTGCAGATGCACAGATAGCCTTTGTTCCTTGGGAAGAAAAGTTCCTTTTTCACGATGCTCAATTCATTTGCTTTGAATAGAACAAATACATCCACACATATTTTTTTCTCTTTTTCATCAAAGCACTTATCAAAGTGAAGAGTCATTGACCTTCTGTTCCTTTAGTAAGTCACTCATATTGAGTCATCATCTAAGTAATGTTGAGTTTTGTCTTAATTCTCAATTATAACCATATTTGGCAATGGATCATGTTATCAAAATACAGCATTTCAGAGCCACTTTTCTATTACTAGAAAAAAGTTAGTGAGTGGTTAAGTCAATAAATGACATATTAAAAGTAAAACTTAAAAAGTATTTATAAGCAGTCATGGTTAATGGAAAACTTAACATTTATCATTGATTTGGAATCTATTAGAAATTCTAGCAACTGGTTTTGAAGTTTGAGTGGTCAAAGTGCAAACAAAAAATATGCCCCATGAGACCCTGTTTAACAGCCAAAGAGACTTCAGCCGGTGAAAGAAAAAAAAAAACCTACTTCAGCATAAAGAACTATCATATTTCATTTTTAATGAGTCTGGGATTAGTGCAGAAATCATTACTTCATCAAAACAGCCTTCCAGCTCTTTAGATGCAAAAATTTGAAAGAGGACAAAAATGTCTTTCTTGACATTACATCCAGCCTGTACCTACTCTTCCAGAATTATAAATTTCAAAATTGCATTAGTTCATTAAGAAACACACAAGAATTCCAAAGAATTTTTGAAGATAAAACAGGTACTTTAACTAGGTTGAGGAACTTGTGAATGTGCCCAAATTATTTACCAATGTACTTCTCAACGAATGTAATAACTAGTCATGACATGGAAGACAGAGTCATGCATATGTTGAAATTAAAAAAACTTGGGGAATGCAGCTAAGTCTGTGAATACAAGAGTAGGGCATTTTTTTCAAACAGAAACAGAATATATGTCACTCAAACCAATGAAGTATTTCTTCACCATCCCGCACCGAAAAAAAACCTAAACTGTTATAAAAGAAAATCTTTAATAATTTTTAATTATCTTGACTTTATAGTAAATTGAAGTAAAAGCACCAGGAAAAAAAAAAAAAGAAAGATCATACTATATGAATATGAACTAATAATACAGCATATATTTTTGATACAACTAAAGTGTCTCCAATAATATTTTAAAACAAAATAATCAGTGTAAATGTTTGAGGCAACTAATTTCAATAGTATAAGTGTCCAAAATGTACAGTGCTGCAAATGTGATTGCTGCACATGTGCATGCATAGAGTCTTCTAATTACATATGCAAACATTTGCTTAAGAAGTACTTCAGTCAATAAGGAAGAGAGTGAAAAGGATTACAAACATTTTAAAATGACACATTTATTTCCTGAAAACTACAGTGAACTGTTTAAATACAAACATTGGCAATTTTTTCAATTACAAAGTTAATTTGAAATTATAATATATTTTAAAATAATGTTAATTTATTTCAATTTTGTTAGACTTAAGATGAACTAGGTTTTCTCCATGATCTCCAAAATTTCTAATGCTTTATTGTTACAAATACAATTTTTTTTGTCGTGGTTGTTACTTGTGTTTGTGTCCACGTCCTTTTTGGATCAAATGGCAACTGCCCTCTTCCTCAGGCTTGAGGCCTGAAGAACTCTTGCTCTCTGCAAGCTCTGTACCACCTGTAGAACTCTCAGCATCATATCAGAGTGGTTGGTTTCTATGAACAGTTTGTTGTCATACTCACTGAAGAGGACAACCATGATCCTCACCCAAGCTGCAGTTTCCCTCCCCTCCTTCTCCAGTGTGGAAAAGAGGTTCCATACCTGCCAAATCAGTTCCTACACTGGTAGGAACAGTTTAGTGTTTATTTAGAACAATTAGTGTTATGTGTGTTGGATGACCAGCAGCGGATTCATACATCTAAACATGGAGGACCATTGGAGTAGATGATCTGAAAGGTCCCTTCCAAACCAGGCAATTCTATGATTCTATGATTCTATGGTGCTGTTAATCAAATGTCAGAGTATCACCTTTAGGAAGCACACCATGAGTTTAATTGACCTCAAGCACTAATACGTATTAAACTGCACTGGATCCCCAACAAGAGAGGAATCGGTCGCTTAAATATCTTATCATTGGCACTTGTAAGTTACACCTGGAGGATACTGCATATGCCCTGAAGACAGTATTTGCCATTACCAGGTTATGAAGCCTCACCGGTCAATCCTCCCTCTACTGTTCAAAGAGAGCTAGCAGTGTCACACATCTTGGGCAGCCTGAGGACTTGCTTGGTGGGGACTGTGACTGTTCGTATCCCTTCTGCCTCACTGTCTCACCAAATCCAGCTGCCTTCAGGCTTCTTCATCGACCTTTTTAGAAAATGAGAAAACTCCCTTCATAGACTCCTACTACTTTAATAAAGCAGCAGCCACTTGGGCTTATAGGTATTATCTCTCTGTGATGCAGAGATGTGGGGACATTTCCTAGAAAGACTTTTCCCAGCTTCAGTACCAGGTGGTTTATTACCACAGCTGTAGGAAAAGAAGTTTTAGAACTGAGAGTAGTGATGGCAGTGTGCACCTCTACCTGCTCTTCTTTCATGACCACCATCACTACCAAGAGTGCAACCATCCCACCACCTCTTGCCTGATTCCCATCCCAATTACCTAGCTCTGTGGAGCTGTTTTGCACTGGCTTGCCACTTGGGTGAACTGGCTGATGACAAGCTGCATCTGTAGCCAGTCAGCATATGACTCTCGCCCATGGTGTACGTGCAAAGTTGTCGGTTTAGTTGAATGACTGCTGGCTGAGTTGTCTAGGATTTTGTTCTAGTTTGGTTTTGTTTTTTCTTTTTTCTGGATGTGGCAGCCCATCCCTCTGCAAGTTGCCATATGTTAGGGTACCTGATTAAAGGGTGATTACTGTAAACATAAAGGGAGAAAGGAGCAGGGGAGGATCAGAAGAGCAATTTGTAGGTCTATGAACCTAGTAACCTTATCAGTGAGAACAAAGCAGACTGGGAAGATCATCCAGGGAGAGTAATCATTGTTCCTGGTGTGAAACCCACAGAAGTCATCCTTTGATGATTTTGGAGAAACTCTTTCTGCGGTATTCATTGCAGACTATAGGGAATAATCGTTTAAATGGGTCTAAGGCTCATTATGGCATGTAAAGGGAAGAGCATTTGGGATTGTAGAAAATTTATGGAGTGCTTTAAGGTGATTGTGGAAGCATGAGAGCATTATTACAAGATATTTAGGGGAAAGACCAAAGACAGGGAAAGGGAGGAGTAGGGGAGGTGCATTTTCCCATAGATACCACTGCTTGGAAAACAGAATTTACCTTTTTGGGACTGTATAAGGAGCTGGCTGATGCAAATTGTAGAGGCGATAGGGTATGCTTTAATTCGAGCGTCTGCAGGTTTGACATTTGCTTATGTGGGTAGAAGACAAGTTCAGAAAGAATTTCTACTGTGGTGACAGCTGGCTAGGGCAGGTAAGACCTCTAACTGTTGGTTAGTTTTCCTTGAATAGTATGTCTGCTTTAAGAGGTTTACTGTTTTTTTATATTTTATTTTCCAAATTTTCTTATCAATGATGCAGTTTACCTTGTAACCCTATGAAGCATAATTTTAATGCCACAGAAAGTACTGTAAATTGTAGATAGGATATAGCTATATGGAAGCAGAGAAGGGTACTAAACTCCTTAGATCAGATGGCAACCAGAGGAAATGGATATGGAATTAGTTTGAAAATGAAAATATCATGGCAAATTTTGAACCTGTTTATAATAAGATGATATCAAGCATGATTTGTCCATACTATTTCCACTACAGAATAAGCTAACCTTGGATAGTTATATGAGGTTAAAGTAATTAAATAATTTTGTAAATCTGAAAATGAAAATTGAGACAAGCAATTGTGGTGGGTTGACCTTGGCTGGCTGCCAGATGCCCATCCAGCTGCTTTGTCACTCCCTCTCCTCAACAGAACGGGGAAAAAACGAGATGGAAAATCTTATGAGTCGAGATAAAGGCAGGAATATCACTTACTTACCAGTTACTATCACAGGAAAAAAAGACTTAGCATGAGGAAGATTAATTTATCTCCAATTGAAAATGGAGTAGGATGGTAAGAAATAAAAAATAAAACTAAAAATACCTCCTTCCCACCCCCCCCTTCTTTCCATGCTCAACTTTACTCCTTCATTCTCAACCCCTCTACTTTCTCCACTCCTTGAGAGGTGCAGAGAGAAGGGAATGAGGATTGTGATCAGTCCATAACAGCTCCTCTCTACCACTCCTTCCTCCTCACACTGTTCCTCTGCTCCAGCATGGGCTCCCACCAATGGGATACAATCTTTACAAAGTACTCCAGTGTGGGTCCTCTCCATGGGGTACAGCTCTTCAGGAATAGACTGCTCCTGTGTGGGTCTCCCACAGGCCACAGGTGCTGCCAGAAAAACTGCTCCTGTGTGGGCTCTTCTCCATGGCCCACAGCTCCTTCTAAAAGCCTGCTTCTGTGTGGTGTCCCCATGGGCTGCAGCTTCCTTTAGGGCACATCCACCTGCTACAGCATGGGGTCCTACATAATCTGCAGTGTGGATGTCTGCTCCAGCATGGTCCTCTGTGGGCTGCGGGGGCACAGCCTGCATCACCATGGTCTTCTCCAGGGGCTGCAGGGGAATCTCTGCTCAGGGGTCTAGAGCACCTCCTCCCCACTGTTCTTCTCTGGCCTTGGTGTCTGTCACAGAGATCACCCCTGCAGCCCCCTGCTACCACCACCTGGAAACATAAACCCAATAGGGCAATGAACTGCCTATCATTTCGAAAGGCAGGTTATGGAAAAAAAAACCAAAATAAAAAACAACCAAAAAAACACACAACAAAAAAAACCCCCAGCATTGTTAGTGTTATATTAATAAAAATCAGAAATTTAATATATAAAGATAAAATTAAGGTACTTAACAAAATTCTTCCTAATGTAATGTTTCCCACTGTCAGTATTTGTACAGCAGTAAGTGGTCCCTCACTAATTAACTGAAATAACATGAAGACAATATGAAGCAGTAGAGTACTGTGTACCATATTGCTGATCTAATGATAAGCCTAAGTGGACAATCAGAGTCAATTTATAGTTATCAAAGGTTCCTCTTAATCTTGTGTTTAAAAGTAAAACTTTTGTTGTATGTCTTTCTTAATAATTTCTCTAGTTTTTAATGACTTTCAAAAATGTTAATTAGAATAATTACAGAAGTGGAAAATTGTACTAGCTGAAAGATAAAATACTGATTTTGTATGTTCTCAGCATATAGATGCATAAGAATTTCTGTGTAGAGTTACTATTTGTTCTTTGCAGCTCAGTTAATGTCCATTTCCCAAGCCACAAAATGTAATTTTTATTCCAGCATCCTGCAGTGAACACATAATAAAACAAACAAATAAATAAATATAGCAGAGAAGTTATTCTTAATGGTATGAGCCTTTGGACTGCTATTGAACGAGGAAATCAATACAAACACTGTCACTCAAATTGCTCTATCCTTTTGATGAAAATGGCAGTGAGCCCTGGTAGAAATGACGCATCTTGACTTAGCAGAGAAAAATAAATAAATTTACTTAATTATAGATTGTGTTTATTGTAGGAGACCAGAAGTGGCACATATGATAAACACTTCTGTTAAAACTACTGAGGCATATTATGATTTTGCTTTGTCCCATGTGGCTTGCCTGGAGAGATTGTTTTAGATAAAGATTTTTCATATTCTCCTGCAGAATTTCCAATTTTCCTGAAGACAAAAAATGAGAAAATACACTAGACCAGATACTTATTACCCAACTCAAAACGGATTAGTAGAATTTGCACAAACACTAAAGTAGGTATTAGACAATTAGGGTAGATCTTACAACAACATATTGCAAAGTTTACTTTATTGTGAAACTCAGCATCAAGCAGCCACATGAACTCCCACAGAGTTATTTCTTATAATGCAATAAAATGAACTTTACTTCCCTAGGCAAGATATAACCAATGAAAAATCAACCATCTCCACACTCTTTATAAAAGAAACTTTAAAAATAACTTTAAATATAATGTATAAGAATTCCATAATAGATCTTCTTGCCTATTAATATATAAAATGAAATCTCTCAAGCAAAACTCAGTCAAGGAATAAAGAGCTCTTGGCCTGTAGCTTCATCAACGTTTTTCCTGGAATTTTGCACAATTGAATCACCCGGCAAATTAAATTTATTCCATTTAGTGGGTGCAGTTATTGTCTGGGTTAGTAAAATCCTATGAAATTCCGGTGGAGGGAAAAGGAAAAGAAAATAAACACAGGACAATAAGGGATACAAAACACTGCTATATCACCTTTGTGTGGATTGCCAGCTGTTAGTCCTGCTGCTAGTGATAGATATGGTGGTATGAATTCTAGTATTCTTGCTGTGCCTGTTTAGAAAGCATCTGAAATGGCATGCATCACTTCTGGGCCTGGCTGCTCATTGTTTCTAGCAGTGAGAATGTTGTCTGACTGAGAGTGATGTATGCCATTTCAGGTGTCTTTATTTTAACTTCATTTTTCATTGGTCCTAGGCTTTGCAGCAATTGGTGTAGCTCTTCTTGGGCCCTTGAATGCTTGTTTTTGTCACAAGGCTGTACTTAGCTGTAAGGTATTTCATTCCAATTTTGGTACTCTAACAATCTCTGCAGATGTTAGCTGTTCCACATAGATTCATATGCACCTGTTCAGCAGGTGCTAGAATACATGAAAACATATATGGGAGGATTTCAGTTTGGCAGGAAGAGAAAATGTTAAAGGAGATCTCTGTTGGTGTCATCCTGAATCTTCTGTGTCAACAGACAGGTGTGTGTCTACTTTGATTTATAAGAAGCTTTGAAGGCAGCCAGAATGCCTTGGAAATAAAGGAATAAGAAAGTTGCAAAAATCCTCTTCAGTGGAATAGGCTGGATTGCCTAGCAGTGTTGATCATGTAGTGCAAGACAACACAATTGAGGGGGCCTCCTGCCCATCTTCCTGTTTTAACAGAAGCATAGATTACTGTAGCTGCAAACTGGGATTAGGGAACTAAAATGAGCCAACAATAACCTTACCTGTGTAAGTAGAAGAGGGGAAAAGCCAACTGAATTTGGGATTTTCTATGAGTCTTGCAGTGTAAAAGGGAATTACAGATGTTGAGGATATGAACAGTACATTCATGTAGAATGAAAGCTGTGGGTGGCTTGGTTTTCTTTTAAAAAGTAAGCCAACTTAAGGTAAATCATGATGGTTTGGGGTCACTCATTCTCTCTTTATGAAAAACAGTTCAGGATTCTCATAATTCAACATTTATTGAAACTAGAGTAAACCCATTATTTGTTTAGTGCCATGCCAATTCAGTGTTCTAACCATTTTGTTGTGTATTTCCGTGGAGGGAAAAACAAACAACAGCAAAAACAGTTGAGCAACTGAACAGCAGTATAGACGTAGCCCTAAGTTTTTTACTACTGTTGAAAACTCTAAAAGGAGGCAGGTACATATGTGCTTTTTGTTCTTATGTTTTTGTGAAGTATTTCCAAAAGAAATTCATTTCTGAGCTGCATCAAACTACACAAATAATTCTTAAAAGCTACGGTAGTGCTATATTTATGTAATCTGAATCTGTATCTATCTTTTAACTAGCCTGTTAGTGTGTTGTTTTTTTTCTATGCTAACCTATTCAGTGACTATCACAAGGATGTAGGCATGAGTATGTTTTGCTAATAAAGCATTAGTTATCAGTAACCCACATCTTGGAGGCTGTTGAAAAAAAAAAAAAGACTGTTGCAGGGAACCTCAAAAGTGCAGATGCACGATGATACAAATGTTCTAAGGGAATGAGGATAAATCACAAATGATTAATTGTGTGTTATTAAAAATGCAACCATAATAGCTAGATGGCAGAGGTAGTAGCGCATACGTAATCATGCTGTCAGGTGCAGCTTCTTATGACTGAAATCACGAATGCTTTCCTTGGTTTCTTCCAGTGGGCTGAAGGGACATATGAAAATATTGTGGGAAAATATATTTGTGAGGTAGTGCTTCACTGAACATCTCATCATATGTGTCTAATGTGTTGAGTCCAGAAGGTCCAGAAGTCAAGGGAATTTAAATAAATAAAAAGAGTTGAAGAGCACACAGATGGAGATTTATAACCTCAAACCCAGGACATGAAGCTGAAGAAGATCAATGGAGGTCTTCCATCTAAATATGTCATACTACTTAGCAAAAAAGAGAAACTACCAAGCATCCAGGACATCTTGTCATTCTGTTTTGCAGGTGAGCAGTTTCTGCAAGGCTCTGATATTCTAAGATTTGTCTACCTGGAAATGATGTCTGGCTCAAACTAGTTGATAAGACAGGCCTGGCAATGGCCCTAGATCATATTGATGTCCTCAAAGCACTACCAGTATTAAAAGCAGATGCAGTTTCAATTTTATATGTGGCTTGCTATTGAAATCACCAGTTGGATCACGGGGTATGCATATAGCAGTTAAATGTTAGACATTAGACAGCCACATGGCAAAGTAGGAAAGATTTAAAATGCTATATTGTGTAATACAGCAGTTCTATATAAAGCTTATTTATTAAGTAATGCGACAAGAGCCACTCTGAGCCCCCTGTCCTAGAGAAATGGAATAACTTGAGTGTAGTGGTAGGATGAGGGGTAATGGTTTTAAACTGAAAGAGGGGAGATTTAGATTAAATATTAGGAAGAAAGTCTTTACTGTGAAGGTGGTGAGGCACTGGAACAGGGTGCTCAGGGAAGTTGTAGGTGCTTTATCCCTGGAAGTGTTCAAGGCCAGGCTGGATGGGGTTTTGAGCAACCTGGCCTAGTGGGAGGTGTCGCTGCCCATTGCAGTGGGATTGGAACTAGATAATCTTCAAGGTCCCTTCCAACTCTAACCCTTCTATGACTCTATGACTCTTTGGAATAAATATTAAGGCATTGCAAATGTAGACACTATGATTAACAGGCTAGTGTGCTGCAAGCTTTATAAAATAGTTCTTCATATTGATGCAAGCATATGTAAGCATTGGCATACTATCATGTTTCCAGAGACTGCAGAGAAATGTGAGGTAGAGCACGACAATTATTCAGCTAAATCTATCAATGATTGAGGACATCTATTAATAATGGACCATTAGTGATGACAGAGATATGACTTGTTCGTGCTGAAACAGCACATGATGAGAACAATAAGCATAATGGCAAAAAGCTTTTAGAATCAGACATCAAATGACTAAGAAGCATTTCACTTGCTACCAATATTAATAATGTCAATAACAATACTCTGAGACATGAGAAAGTTCAGAAGATTTTGAAGGATTACCTCCCAGGGCTATTACTAGCAATAATAGTATGTAACTCTAATTGTTTTGGGGTTTTTGGTTGGTTTGTTTTCCTTCTTTCTTTCTTTCTTTCTTTCTTTCTTTCTTTCTTTCTTTCTTTCTTTCTTTCTTTCTTTCTTTC
>KZ506125.1:327158-341574 GCA_002844005.1 Limosa lapponica baueri
TTTCTTATATGTTCCACTGGGATAATAAAAGCAAGGTTTTTTCTAACAGAAACTATTTTCAAAATTAAAAATAATTCTATTTCAATTTTTACCTCTGTAAAAAATATAAACCAATACATTATGTATGGAAAAGACAGAACACGAAGTCCAGCTAGTATTCTTTACATCACAAATAGCATTGAAAATATATCCATAACTTTTTTTTTTTTAAAAAGGGAATAAAAAAGGAATAAAAATGATAACAATAAATTTATACTTTGGTTTTAGATCCATCCATGTATTGGACCAAAGTAGTGCTAGCTGTTACATTAACTGCAGGGTGGCTAATGAATCATTTATAGTATTGATCACATAATACACTGTAATAAGCAGGATTAAAGAGATAGAAATTAGTTTTCTTTTAAATGTCAGAATATTAGTTACTAGAATTTACAATGACATGAATGTTAAATTCAGCCAAGAGCTTTGAATTTATCACAGATAAAGTTATTCCTTCTTATGTTTAACTTCATTCCCAATGTAATTTAACTAAATCATCTCCTTTCCCTTTCCTTTTTAAGGCCAGATTACTGCTTAAATAAGAATTATTTGAATGATAAGACTGAAATTGAAGATAACCAATTACAATGCAGAATTATTCAGATAAATAAGTAGAAAGTGATCTCTCCAGAATCCTCAGCTGATGCATAAGTTCTAGCTATATTATGAGCATTTTACAGGAAAGAAGGAGTACTTTATCTTTCTGACAGCAAAGGTTAGACTGACCACTAAAACAGCAACCAGGATGCATGCCAGGAACAACTTTGTTTAGCATGTGTTTAAAAAACTGAAGAAGATAAAAGCCACCACCTACTGTCTCAATGACAGCAGTCAAGCAAGGAAAGTGATTTGTATTTTGAGGACCAATCCTTCAGGAAATGAGAATTTTCTAGACTTCTAAAAGCAATGAGAACATATACTCATACTGCACTTCTCTACTGGAACCATTCTGAATTCTGTTTTTTCACAGCAATGCAGCAATGTTTGCAGCAATGGAAGCACCCACTGACCCATGAAATGTATTTTACATTTTCATTAAATGTAAGTATGGACTAGGCTTTAAAAAAGAAAATAGTCTTAGTAGCATTCTCTTACTGGTTTTGTTTGTTGGTTTTTTTTTATTATTTTTAAACAGAAGACAGGAAAGGATTGATGTGTTGGATAGATGGTTATTTAAACATTTTAGGTCATCACAATATTTTTTTTTTCATCAGCTTTATATGAAATGCAACACAAAACACACAACTAAAAGCAACAGAAGTTATTAAAAAACCCTTTGCAGTGGAAAAGTAATCTGTATTATGGTTTCTTCTTCTGCGTGAAATTAGAAAGTAACTTTGGAGATAAGCAATTGACAAAAACGAAAGTAGTTTTTATTTACCTTAAAATGTATAATAATAATAATAATTAAAAAACCTGTATAAGATGAGACAATTAGGAAAATTTGATCCTTGGTAATGGATAATGATAGACTTTTAAAAATATAAGATTTTTCATGTTGCTTGCCTCTTTCCCCAAATATTTAACAAATGTATCAAGAAATAAGTTACTGATTCAACAACAGAGATTTATTTTCCCTGTCAGAAAGAGAAAATACTCATTGCAATATTATTAAGAAAAAAAAAATAGTTTAAGTGGACTTTTGTGTGGAGACCGGTTTGTTTTGCAAAAATTTAATTCACTGATACTGAAGCAATATGTTACTGATATGAAATTCACTTTCTTAGGAATATCTTAGGATAATAGAGCTAAAAGAGGAAACTCCTCTAATGAAACAGTTCCATAGCTTTTCTTTTAAAATAATTTGACAAAGAATACTTTGAAGAACCTAAATGTTGCTCTTGTTTCTGCTTATTCACAGGATAGGAATTACAGGAATGATAGGAATGATAGATGCTTTCTTTATGCTCAAATGTATTCTTCCACATAAATAGAAATCACTGAAAAGTTCTGCCAAGGTGGCCGTAGGAGTTTCCAATTTAGCTCTTGGGAGGAGAATTTTCTGGCTGTTTGGGGTTTCCTAAGGCTTCTCACTGCATGTGTTACATGTGACTTTACATGTAACAAAGAGTCAGTTTAAACCAAATTAAACTCCATTTAAGTGAGCACAAAAACTTTCACTGACAGGAGATGGTTCTGTGTACGTTACGAAACAAAACTAAGTATCTAAATTATGTATCTCAATGCAGACAAACCACGTATGGATAACATTTTTCAGACTCAGTACTCCTTTCTGGTTTTATCTGGTGTTATCTAAAATTAGAATTTTAAATTCTGCATGTAAAATGTGTTTCATCTGCAGATTACCCTCATCATCTAGAATTTTAATTCAGTTCTGGCTAGTATTTGAAGCTATTCTCTTATAATAATTAGTCTAATGGACATATTTTCTTTCATTTTATTATATCCCAAAATTAAAGACTGCTCTTCAAAAACACAATCAAAGCAGAATGCCAGTAGGCTAAATACCAATCCAATATAGAACTTAAAAGTTTGTGTATTGTGAAATAGTCTTTTGAAAATAGCTGTAATTACAGATCACTTATACTGAGATTTTTTCCTTCCTACTGTTCACTCTAACTAGCTTTAAAGAGAAAATAATACCCAGAATTTAAATTGTAATTCCTGTAGTACATTCATAAAATACATTAGAACATAAATGCAAAGAGCATTATTGTGATTACTACAGCATAATCAAGTTCACTTACTCTAATTCTCATTAAATGTTTAGGTTAAAGTTTTCAAAAAGGTTTTCAAGCTTGCAGTAAATACTGCAATCTAACACATAAGTCATATACGAGAAAGAATTGGAATTCTCTTTGTTTTTCACATCAGCAGCACCTGTAGAATACCATCTTCAATAGCAATACCAACTTCAACAGCACAAACTTAATATTTATTAAAGACTCTTCAGGATACACCAGAAGGTGCTATGTTTGAATAATTTAAGGTATTCAGACTTTTAGAATTGCCATTCCACATGAATTAACACTCTGTTATTAAAAAAACCAAACAAACAAACTAATTGTAGATAGCTGCAATTTTTGTAAGAGAATTACATAATCACAGAATTGTAAGGGTTGGAAGGGGCCTTTGGAGATCATCTGGTCCAACCCCTGCCAAAGCAGGTTCACCTAGAACAGACTGGACAGGAATACATCAAGGTGGATTTTCCATATCTCCAGAGGAGACTCCACAACCTCTCTGGGCAGCCTGTTCCAGTGCTCTGTCACCCTCGAAGGAAACAAGTTTTTCACATGTTCAGATGGAACTTCCTGTGTTCCAGCTTGTGTCTGTTGCCCTTTGTCCTGTCACTGGGAACCACTGAGAACAGCCTGAACCCATCTTCCTGACAATCGCCCTTTAGATATTTATAAGCATTGATGAGGTCTCCCCTTAGCCTTCTCTTCTCCAGGCTAAACAGACCCAGATGTCTCAGCCTTTCCTTATAAGACAGGTGCTCCATTCTGTTGATAACTTTGTAGCCCTCTGTGGGACTTCCTTCAGTAGTTCCCTGTCCTTCTTGAATAGGGGGGAGGGGGCAGAATTGGACACAGTACTCTAGATGTGGCCTCACCAGGGCAGAGTAGAGGGGAAAGATAACTTCCCTCGACCTGCTGGCTACACTCTTTTTAATGCACCCCAGGACACCATTGGCCTTCTTGGCCACAAGGGCATTTTGGTGGCTCATGGTCAACTTGTTGTTTACCTGGACTCCAAGGTCTCTTTCTACAGAGCTGCTTTCCAGTAGGTCAGCCCCTAACCTGTAGCGGTGTATGGGGTTATTCCTCCCAAAGCGCAGGACCCTATACTTGCCCTTGTTGAATTCATTAGGTTCCTCTCTGCCCAACTCCCTAGCCTGTCCAGGCCTTGGTGAATGGCAGCACAGCCTTCTGGTGTGTCAGACATTCCTCCCATTTTCCTATCATCAGCAAACTTGCTGAGGGTACACTCTGTCCCCTCATCCAGGCTATTGATGAATATATTGAACAAGGTTGGACCCAGTACTGACCCTTGGGGAAAACCACTAGTTACAGGCCTCCAACTGGACTCTGCACCGCTGATCACAACTGTGTGAGCTCTGTCATTCAGCCAGTTTTCAATCCACCTCACCATTCACTCATCTAACCAGCACTTCCTAAGCTTACCTATGAGGATGTTATGGGAGACAGAGTGTCAAAAGCCTTGCTGAAGTCAAGGTAGACAACATCCACTGCTGTCCCCTCATCCACCCAGCCAGTCATTCCATCATAGAAGGCTATCAGACTGGACAGACATGATTTCCCCTTCGTGAATCCATGCTGACCACTCCCAATGACCTTTTTTTCTTCTACATGCTTAGAGATAACACCCAGGATGAGCTGTTCCATAACCTTTCCAGGGATGGAGGTGAGGCTGACTGGCCCGTAGTTTCCTGGGTCCTCCTTCTTGCCCTTTTTGAAGACTGGCATGACATTGGCTTTCCTCCAGTCCTCAGGCACCTCTCCTGTTCTCCATGACCTTTCAACAATGATAGAGAGCGGCTTTGCAAAAACATCTGCCAGCTCCCTCAGCACTCATGGGTGCATCCCATCAGGGCCCATGGATTTGGAGGTATCAAGTTTGCTTAAATGATCTCCAACCTGATCCTCCTTGATTGAGGCAGAGTCTTCTTTACTTCAGGATCTCTCTCCTACCTCCAGGGTATGGGGTTCCTGAGGGCCAGCCTTAGCAGTAAAGACTGAAGCAAAGAAGGCATTGAAAACTGAATGCATTGAAAACTGAAATTTGATTAAATTTTGGGGTGATTTCATTTATGTATTTTATGTATTTATGTTTTTTCATTTATGTGTTTTATTTCTGTACTTTAATTTAAAATGTTCTAATTCTAATTCAGAAGAGAAAGCTATAAGGAACGTAGACATTGATTAATTAATTGTAAGTTTATTTCAAAAAATGTTACATAAAGAAAAATAAAAATGGGTACACAGTTACAAAATGTATGCATTTAATACATTTTAAAATTGTATTTATGATTGAGGTTGATAATTTGGCAAGAGACATGATTTAACAGTTTCTAAATCCAGCTATTTTGGTACCATACACCGCAAGATTATGTATGTAGCTGGTAGAGTTGGTGGGTACTTAGTCCACTTTTTGTAACTTCAGTAGACTTTAGAGTAATTCTGCTTATTGTCCCCCTGAATAATTTTACTTACCTCAGAAAGCTTTGGAAAAAATCTTTAAAGGAAAAAATAAAAAATTGCTAAATTACAGCTGTAGACATCATGAACAATAGCTGTTCCACCAGATTCTTATATTTGTAGCAATTCCTTAATACCTGTGAGGATTGCTCATATCATAGATAGGTATGTATACTGCAGAACTCAATTAAAATCTCCTTGATAAGGACAAGTTCAGTCTGTTTAATGTTTGTACACCTTCATTGTTCCATGGTTCTCTGCCAAAATCTGCCAACAGGTCTTTGGGTAAATGGAGAAGAGCTATTTTTTTCATATGCTCTTCAATGTTTGTAATTGTAGCTCCAGCACATGGAGGGTTTAGCCATCTTCCACTAAATGAGCATAAGATCTCACTACATATGGCAAATCCAGGGCTTCAGGACTGAAGGGAAATGGTATGTCAGAAATTACAGATAAGATCATTAACACATGGAGAAATTTTTCTCCATATTAAACTATACTATTTAATGTAGTCTTCTTGTTGAGCATCTAAAATTATGTAGGATAAGTTTTCATTGGAAAAAATAAGTATTTTGAATTTTTAATGAGCAAAACAAAGACACACTCATTTTGATTCAAATTTAATCTCTGATTCCTTGCTCAAAATTTTTTCCTGCAGTAGCTCTATTGAAGTTAGCAAAACTATAAGACTAATAAATGTGAGTCACTGAGTTGGGGTGATACTAATGGCCCTTCACTGACAGCCTGAACTCTAAGATCCAAGTCTGCTGGATGCAAAAGCTTGTGTACTTTCTTTACAACCAAGCAATGTGATTGTCAACATATTATGACAATGAACTCTCTTTGTTCCTTTTTAGGGTTTTGTGAGGGTTTTTTTGTTGGGTTTTGGTTCTGTTGTTTTTTTCACCTACAGGACTGCACATCTCTGTTCTCTGAGGATAATATTGCAAAAATGATAACAAAGACAAAAGACATACAAGATATCGACAGTTTGTTTCTAAAAAGAAAGCTAGTTTGTGATAGAAAAAGAACAGTAAAAATTACAAGTTAAGAATGAATTGTAATTTTTTTCTACATATAATTGTTTCTTGTCTAAATAGCTCTTCAGAATAAAAGACTGAATAGCTTTAAAACTCCTAAACCTGTTGTCAAAAATTTATCTGCTTGTCAAAAATGCATCTGCTTATCAGTAATTAGTCTACTTCAATACCCAAACTTAACTGCAGTTCATTAACCTTAACATCACAACAGACATAATGCGATCATGACTGATGACCTTCTTGAACTTCTTTGTATGGAAAAGGTGCAAACAACTTAGACACTTTTGTCATATTAGAAATTGGCACTGCTTCATCTTAAACACAGGCTTTGCATACCCATGGACCTGCTTGGGCATACCATTGTCTTCTAGCATTTGATTCGGTTCTCCTGTGTTTCTAAATGTTTACACTGTAATTCTGCAATCTATTGGACCACTCTTTAGTAGTATTGGAGTAAACAGTCATCCTGTAACAACAACATTCATGCATTGGTTTGCAAACACCATTACCATGCAATTTCAAGCCTGGTCCTGGAGTTAATAACAATGGAGAAAGAAGACAGAAAAATCTAGTCTAGAACAGTATGGGAAAATTGGAGGGAAGCAATAGTAGGTGGAGAGAGTATAGTTCATGCATGTTTTTTCAAATCATCCCTTGTTTGTTTTTAACATTTTTTTTTTTTAAATAGAATGTGGTGAATTAACCTTGGCCAGCAGCAAAGCAGCACACAGTTGCTCACTCACTCCTCCCTCCAGCAGGTGACCCAAAACATACGGAAAGCAAAATGAATGTCAGGATTGTTTAAATCATCTCACTAACATAATATTGAAAATGCAACACAAGTTTCCTAAGCCTACTCAGTATAAACTCTTGTCCAGACACAGCATCCTGCTGAAGGCTTATTTTGGATTTCTTTCTCGTACAACTTGTATTTTATGGACGTAGTTTATCAGTTTAAAAGGAGGATCTACTTTCCTCATCTTCCCTGACTCTATTACCTGCCATTTGGCTGCATGGAATCACATTGCTGTAAACTGGCTAAGGCTTTGGGATAGCTTGAGATGAGGTCTTAACTTACAATTTTTTGCCTATTTTTTTTTCCTATTATTTTATTTGTATGTCTGTAGTTGCCGTAAATGCATTTATACATGTACACTTGGTGTAGTAAGTCAAATGAGGGGGTATTTTTTAGTGGCTTCAAGCTGGAATTTCACTGAAATCTGGATTGCTTTGTTAGACATTAAGCTGTCACATGGTCCCAAGCAGGTAGAGAGCAAAAAGCACAATTTGCTTACACCATAGCTTGCCACCAGACTAACTCTGTCTAGCTTGGGAGAGTGAAACAGTGCTTCTTCAACTAATCTTTTGATTGCTGGTGGGCATGCCTGAAGCAAGGAAAACTGAAGAAGAAAAGGAAAATGTGATAATTTCCAAAGTTTTAAAGCATTTTCAGTACCTGATCATACACACACACAGAAATCCTTTTATCTTAATCCAATGGTTAGTCTTTTATACAATTGCATTCCAGAGGATCTGAACTGTTAAAATTCTTATGAGTATGATTGAATATGTGGTACTTTTTTCTACAGCTGCTGTATTTGGTAATATAACAATGAAGATCTTTCTGATAGGCAAGAGGGCTTTCAAAGAGTTTAAGTTCAAATACAGACGTAAAGTACCTTTATTTTTCCTCCCCTGATTAAAAAGACATGGAAAAAAAAAATCTCAAACTAATCTTTACCACACTGAGTGAAAGGCATCAGAATATTGAGGAAAAGCCTCAATTTGTTGCAGGGTGGTGGCTGAAATTAGACGTTTAACACCCATGTTTAGGCACTTAATAAGCCATTTATTTTTGGAAATGCTGAATAATAATAGTATAGAAAAGCCTGGCTGAAAGAAGTGAGTTGAGAGACGTCTGAGATTTTTTTTCAAGAAATTCAGATGTAGTAGCTGGCTCCAGACATATTCTGATAATTATCAAGTGGATTACTAATGAAAAATTCACTTGATGAAGGAAATTTAATAAGAAATATGTGAGAAGTTGTAGCAGATGGAAGAAAGAAGGAACTGAGAAAAAAGCAAACTATTTATTTTGAAGGTGATGAAGTTTGAAAATTTTTATCTCCCATAAAAGTAAATAGCCCATAAATGAAGAGGGTGATATTCACTGAGATTCAACCCATGACCCTATTTGAGACTGTTTAATTCTGCTGTATTTCCCATTGTCATATCAACTTTTGGATATTTTACCTACAGTTAATTGCTGCAGTTACCTCATCTCCAAAATTCACAAGACCTTCATCCTGGTAGTTATGTGGTTTTCTAGCCAAAAAGTTATTCTGAGCTGTATAATTTATCTCCCACACAAAAAGTAGGATTTACCTACTGCAAGCTAAGAGTCTAATTCTTACCTTCTTCCATCTTCTACTTTTTTCTCTTTATGCCAATCATCTGCACAACAGAGAAACCCATTAACTTGAATTGCGCTTAGCCTACAGGCAGTGCACACAGGAGGTTTTCCAACCTGTGTAAAAGGATGAATTCCTTTTATGACATTGAAATCTTGCCTTTTGAATTAAAGGAAATCAAAAGACAGGCAACAGAGCTGGTCATGTTTCTTTCATCAGAGAAAATGAGATTATATTACATTTTAGAAGTGTATAGGATGCAGAACTGAACTGTGGATGCTTGAAAAAAGGAATCTTGATTTCATTTGACCGAAGAAAGCTGTCTCAGGGTATCTTGTAATGGATTGGTGGGAAAGACATCTTCTCCTCAGCCCCTGTAGTGGCTTTTCAAAACCTACTCTTCTGGCTTTGAATGCAAGAGAGGGCAAGGAATTGAGGAAGAGCTGGGATGTCAATAAGGAACGCCTTTTGTAGTGTGAGTCTGTTCTCCAATCATCAAAAACATTTTGAAAAGCCTCATCAGCATGCTCACATCAACAATTTTATGGTCTCTCCCCCTTGTATGGTTGTTATTTTCTGCATTGGGAAGGGGTTTGCCCTATGAACCTAGTCACTGCACTGTGATTCATCAGAACATTAGCAACTTCAGAGTCTGTGGATCTGACTTTATTATAACTGCTCCGTGCACAACGGAGATATTTTCATGCATCACCTGTTGCCCAGCATAGTTCTCCATCACTTCTTGAAGTCTTTTGACAGTCAGTAGTTTTCTACCATTTCATTTACTTCTAAGAGAGCTAGGTCCAAGAGCTGTCTTTTTTTACAACCTTGCATTAAGGACTGACAAGGAGACATTAGCAGTTCACAGTCTCCCTGTTCCTGCAGATGCCCTAGGAACCTTCCCTAGCTCTCCCTGGGATTTTCTCCTTCTCTTTGCCTCTACATAGACATAATATTCACTATACACATAATGATTGAGACAAAAACATGTTGCTTCAGTCCAGTTTACACAAGCTGCTTAGTTAGATGAAGTCTCATAGCTCTTTGCATAAGCTGAAAATCTGTTAGAAGCCTATTATTATTAGTTGTTTGTCCTCCAACTCTCCCAGACAGGTGGCAGTTATGGATTTCTGGATATAGTTGTCTTTGCTCTTGTTGTCATTGTTGTTGGGTTTTGTTTGAGGGTTTTGTTTTGTTTTGTTTTCTTGCTCTCGTACTGTCCCTCTTCACCTTCCCATCATGGAGATATGTGTAATCAGCCTTCTGTCCAATTGTTGGTGCTCTGCCTGTGAAGTAAATGCCCAGAGGGAATGAACTGGCCTGAAATATGTCCCACATTTTGGGGTTTCTCAGAAAAACAGACTGACTTGGCTGCAAGACAAGGATTATTGAAAGCTATGGGTAGAGTTGTGCTGTGGCACAGAATTTTCCTCAGAACTCGGAGTTCACCATAGAAGTGTGAATAAAGATCCTAAACTGGAAAGACAACCATTTTCCTCCCTCCCTTTCTCACTACTAAATGGATGATCTGTTGGTCAGGATGAGTAATTAAGACTTGTACTCCTGACAATGAGGTAGAACAGACACACTTGTTAATTGGGATTCTCTATCCATGTTCTCTTGTTAAGCAGATTGAGACCTATAGCATGCTAACTGATCATAGCATAAGCTATGTGAGAAAACAAGAAAAAGAAGGTGTTATCTCCAAACTAGGAACAAGTATGAACTCCTGCCTGACCAAGTTCTACCCTAGCATTGAAATCAGCTAGTACTGATGAACAACTTCCTTCCAGGACATAGTGCAGATATGAGTGCTGACAAATGCCTAGTTAGTGGCCAGCTCTATGACTGGCCTTCCTCTACAAGATAGGACATGGTACCTTGCCTCTGTTAGAAGGAAAAGCCACTTTTTCTTCTTATTTCTTTAAAATAATCATTCTTTGTGATTACTTCAATTAATGAAGTATTGAAATAAAGCCAGGGCATGTATTCTTTGCTGTCTTGTAAAGAATGCTTTTGATACTGAATTTGTTGAGGAAGGCTTTTAGATAAGGCATTTGATGTCTGTCCTTTTCTCAGAGAGCACTTTTAAAGAAGGAAGCAGTAAGAGTGGGGAGCTGCCTGTGGCTTTTCATCCTTCAGCCACTTCTGCATTATATTTAGCTTGTAACACTTTGAATGCATCTTCATACCTGTTTCTTATACCACCAACATCATCAGAGTGTAGTGAAAGCCATTTGTGAGATTCTGCCCTGCTGATACTGATGGACAACACCAAGGAACAATTCCCCTCTGATCAGCATTGCCATTCCACACTCTGTAATGGAACAGATAGGCACTATATACTATGATATATTGTGGTCTTGATCTGGCACACAAGGGATGGTGAGCTGTTTTACCTGTGAGATTGTACTGCCTCTTAGAAATTTTGCTGCTTCCTTAGACTTGCTTTTTATCAGGGTTGTTGAAAGTAGGGAGAATACCTGTGCGCACAGCAAAAGGGTATGGAAAGTTCTTGAGTGTAGTCCTGAGCAGGAGGGAAAGTGGAGAGGATACTGTAGGAAGAATGACATGAAAATGTCCTGCAAACATGATGTGGATAAGTATCCAGGAAAGTCTAAAAGGGGGATCCATCATTTCAGATGAAGATCTAGCTGTCTGAAGTGCAACGTGATGCCATACAGCCTGGGAGAGACACTGCAGCTAAAAATCCCAAATATTTGTTCTCTAACTGCTTAGGTGAGATGAGTCTAAATTGACAGAAACCAACTTGCAGTTGGATTGTTTGAGTGAGATAATTCTGTTCTGTTTTGCATTTATGTATTTTGAACTATCTTTCCATTACAGAAATCTGCTTATCCACATGTAATTTCTAATCTACTCCTGCATACATTTTGTTGTCTAATGATAGACTGTATTTTTTTTCCATTGCTCATCCATTAACTTCCATATAGTCGTGTTGACCTCTTGCTGTGGAAGTGGAATTAACAGTATGTAGACCTTTGCTGCTGACACATTAACTATATGCCAAGTCAGCCCACTTCACATTGAAGTACTCTGTTTCACACATTGAAAGAAAAGACACTCAGTACCCAAGTTCTTGGACTCCCTGAAGCATCTTTGATATGTACCCTCCAATATTAACACATGCTGTGGTACTGAAGTGTAAGTCCACTACTTGTTTAATCTCATGCCATTCACCTTGTATTACCAAAACAAAAAGATTAAAAAAAAAAAAAAAAAAAAAGAATACATGAGAAACGTATTTTTCACCCATGCCATAACATGAAAGACTGTAACTGTAGATGTCCAGTGATAGGGAATGGAACTGCCTTTATTTGTTTTAGGGTAATTTATATGGTAAAGCATTGAAACTACCACAGAAATACTTGCATTATAAAGTTATGAAGAAAGATGTGCAACAAAAAGTCAGTAGCTATTGTGCAAGATGTCTCTGAAAAGTTTGGGTTTTTTAAGATCTTCTTATATTTAAACATCTGTATGAAGTAATCTCTGTTTGCAATTACAGGATGTTTATTTCCATTTTAGTAGGTATGATCTCCTTTTGGATGCTAGTGGCTGCTGCCTAGACACAAGGATACTAAACAAGAAGCTTTTTGATGAGTCACATTACAGTCAGGCTCAAAATAGGTGTATATATAACAAAACCTAAGCTGATTTTATTGTAAAATGCAAATTATGGGAAAATATTTGCATCAAAATATGTAAGAAAATCCTTAATAATGTTTTAAATTGCCTGGATGACTACATATCTTTTTTTTCTTACATCACTAATATTTATCTTTTTACTTCCATATAGACTTTTTTATTGCCTGTGTGAGACAGATATTTTAATCAAGAGCATAAACTATTTGCTTTATAAAATTCTATAAACCTAATCAGATAAAGATTTCTCCTTCAATTATTCAATTATACTTGATTTGATTGCACTAGCACAATTAATACCTTAACATTGCAAAATACATGGGACTGAAGTACCTTTTTTTCAAAGGAATATGAATAGATGTTGAGCTGTGTAAATTCCTTCTATTCCTCAGAAGGAAGCAGTATTATAGTTTAATAGTGAATATACTGAAATAGATTTTTTTACAAAAATAAAGAATAGTCCCTGACCTTAGGCACAGCCATTAATGATAAATTTTGTGGTATAAATACAAAAAAGCAAATAAAAAACTAAAAAAACACAAGAGCTTCTATTTTAATGCAATACTGAAAAATGAAAGGGTAAACAGCTTTGCTCATTTAACAAAATATTTGAAACAATTTGTGTTATCTTTTTACTAATGCGTCACTTCCAAGTTTGAGGTTGTGAACATAAGGAAGAATGTACTGTTATTTAATTCCAATTGCACTTAAGATGTTTGAAGAGTTTGGGCTTCCTTATGCTAAGATCTTCATAATCTAATAACAAAAGACAGTCCAGAGTTAAATCTGAGCTAAACAGATATCACAGAGCAGGAGAAAAAGATAAATCAGTGTACAGACAAATGAAATGAAATTTCTCCATAGCACCCGTAAGCAGAACTAGATACAAAACTTCCTTAGATTATCATGACCACCACTTGTCTGTAATTAGTAACAAAAAAACTCAGAAGGCCCTTTTTGGATTCATTTCTATAAATCATATTTATAGGGGTAATCTCAATTTAGGTGCAGTTTGATTACCTTCAGTATGATTTTCTAATTTAATGTTATTTATTATCAAATAGGGACTTAGTCATCTATCTGAAAGCTTTTGCTGTCTTCTTAAGCTTGATTCTGAATTCTTTAGGACCTCATAAGTGACATTAAGACTTCTAATACTATACTGGGATGGGAAAGCACTTTGCAGAGCTAAAAAACTTGATTTAAAAAATGGAATTTAGGTTTGTATACCAAGATTGTAAAGAACATAACCATGACATTAATTTTGTTTGATATATCAAATGAATGGAACTTCTCAAACCAGAGTAATGCAGGAAAATCATAAAATACAGTAGTCAGTTTTCAAAGAGATAAAAAACCACAACAGGATTTTTGTACAGAGACAGATACAAACACAGAACTGAATGCTGTAAGGTAAGCTTCCTATATGCTTACCTACATAACTCCTTCACAGTAAAAAGATAAAATTCTCCAGGTGCATGGTTATGTCACATATGCTGCAGAAATTCTCCAGCCCTGACGTGACTGAGTGTCCAATTAGGATCCTGAAACTGTTTCACATTATAAGTACTGGGTTTTAGGCACTTCAGAAGGAGATGCAAAACTTTCCCCTTTGGGAGTTTCACACTGGGGATCTCAGAGTTAGGCTCTTTAGTGATTGTATCCCAGAGACCATGTACTTATTTTTTCTTTTTTTTTTTCAGTGGTAATAATGACAATCAGCTATTTAACAGCTTTAGCATTGCCCAAAACCAATGTGCAGGAGAAGAATGATGCAACTGATTCAGTTATAGTAAATAAAATAAGATGTGAAGAAGAGAGTTAACATAAAGCTGTATGACATCTCCCTGTATCTCAGATTACGAAAAAAAGTAGTAAGTAGTTGAAAACTTTTACTTGTTTCTATAAACCGCATTCTTTATTTTCCTTATGGGTGGAGGGCAGTAAGAAAGGAGAGCTACTGGCCTTCTGCACACATTAGCACGTTGCAAAACTTTGTGTACATAATCGGTTGAATCATAGAATCATAGAATCATAGAATGGCTAGAGTTGGAAAGGACCTTAAAGATCATCTAGT
>KZ506125.1:342194-374818 GCA_002844005.1 Limosa lapponica baueri
GGTTGCCACGTCCCAGGTGCAGGACCCTGCACTTGGCTTGGTTGAACTTCATGCAATTTGCACGAGCCCACCTCTCACTGGAATAGGAACCTCCAGTATTTTTCTAAATGTCACAGGCCTTATAATCTGAATTAAATACCTTAAGGCTGAATTGTTCATCACTGAAATACAAAATAAGCCCTTGGGAGTTGCAAGCACGTGATTCTGTTGCTAAAAATGTAAAACAGAAGGCATATTAGAAGGGCTTATACATAATAATGCATAAAGGACAACATAGTCAATTTAAACTAAATTTCTGCATTAAATAGCTTATTGTAATGAAGTTATTCCTATTATGACAGATAAAAGTGACTGCATATAAATAATACTATATGTTCATTATTTATTATTCATGTCTGACATATGCATATTGAAAAACAATTGTACATTCTACTCCCCTGTGGCAACATCTAAAAGTGTTATAAATTAATAACTCACAAATTGTCATACAAATTAAAAGCAATCATACCTGTTAGTCTCTTGACTTATAGCTGGACTTTGCAGGCTCTAGACATTGTCAGTTACGATAATCCTCAATAAGTCTTTCCGTTTAATTATGAACCCTCTTGTATGCATATGATTTAATAATTCATGAAAACTACCATGCTGTTTGTTGTGATAAAATTTTTATCTGTGCACACTGGGAACAGATGAGGAGTAGTATTAGTGCTCAGTTTATTCTTTCCCGATAGTTCATGACATTTACATTGGTCTCCTGTGATCATTAATATGCCAATCCAACAGTTATTTTCAACCATCCTTTTGGATGATTGGCACACTGTCCATAAAAATCCTTTTTCATAAATTCAAGCCAGCAATATCCCAATGCTTGGTTGAATGGCATTGAATTTGTGATGAAGTTCAATTTATTGGTCAGCTGCTCACAGATACTCTTTGTTTATTCCTTACTGGATGACAGTCTTAGGATTCAGCATCAAAACTGGTATAATTTGCGTGCTGATGTTCAATAAATGGTCTTTATCATACAAATACAGGAGGAATACATTAAGTGCTAAGCAAAATGTTGAAGACCAGTTGATTTATTCAGTCTGGCCTCTATTTTTGTTAGAAAGAGTTTCCGTTCCAAAAACTTTGCATAGAATCAAGCTCTTCTCCTTCACAGAAAAAAACCCACATGACTTTTACATTTGTTTATGATGGAATCTCTTTTTCAAAAGTGTGATCATAAACAAATGTGTTTGTTACTCTATATCCCTGGTCTAAGAGAGCCAATAGGTACTTGGAATATGAATATATGGGAGGCTGGAAAAACTAATCAAATAAATCAACAGTGCATGTACACAGGTGTTTGTGCTGTATCTGCAGGAGAGACATTTCCATAAGAAGGAAACCCATACACATATAAAAAAGAAAATGTGTTCATGAACCATACCTACACGCTTAATAGCTGTATAATACAGGTAATATATTAAATAATAGACCAATAACTGGGAGGGCAGAGAAAGACATTAAAGCCACTAAAATTACCTTCAATTTAATAGAAGGCTAGCATATTTTTTTCTGAATCAATATAAGCCTTTTTAAAAAACAATTGTGAATTTCATGACATACTAGTGGAGAGAAGAAAAATTATGAATTTGAGGGAAAAAATATAGCATAATACGGTACAGTAATAATTAGACTGAAGATATGAGCTGTAACTTGTTAGTATTTCTGTCACATTAGCAGCTAATTTTTGCATCCAAAATACATGACATTGTGGAAATCACAAAAGTTCCATGGAAGTCAGCTAGTCTTTAGTGAACTTTATTAAATAAAAGTGAGAAGGTCATTATCAGAAATTATCTTTAAAACTGAAGAGTGTCATTTCATGGTAGAAGAAGTCTCTGCAAGTGAACTGCTTTGGTTTTTTTTTTAATTGTTCTTAGGGTTTTTTGTGTGCAGAGTATAATGTAGTGCTCTGGTTTCATAATGAAGTAGCAAAAGGATAAAATAAATTGTTCACTAGCCAAAATGCAAATAAATAGATGTTAAACTTGACCTCAGATGAACCACTACAAGAATGACTTATTTGTGCAAACTAAAGCAAACACGTTATTTCCAAAACTGAAATCTGAGTTCCATTTGAAAATATTATCCCTAACAGATTTCTCCTGTCTTTACTCATGTCGAAAGAGATGATAATAATTTAAATATGAAATGAAGGGAAACACCACTCTTTCCTACCCTCTGGAAAACTCAAGGCATCTCTGTCATACTTCTGTTCAATATATCTCAGGTAAATGAGTTGCAGACGAGCTCTGACAGAAGAATTACTTTTCATCTGCCTGAAGCACAAACCATGAATGAAGGCCAGAGAAGAGGTCACCTCCTTCCTTCCTTCCTTCCTTCCTTCCTTCCTCCCTTCCTTCCTTCCACCCTCCCTTCCTCCCTTCCGCACTCCCTTCCTTCATCCCTCCCTTTCTTCCACCCTCCCTGCCCCCCCCACCCCTTTCCCTTTTAGTCTGCCTGGGGATAAGCGATTAGTTCTGAAGAAGAAAAGTGGCTAGTCATGGTTAAGCGAATGGGACTTAACCTGAAAAAGTACCTCCTTAGTGAGGCCATGAAATGATACTTGAATTCTGTGACAATGAGAAGCAGTGATTGAAAAGGCAGAGAAAGTACTTCCACCATTCAGAAATATGCTAGCAGGCACATCTTAATGTTCACTGAGGAAAATGAAATAAAAAATGCATTAGATGCATAAAAATGAGAAAACTAAGGAAAAAAATGTAGAAAATTGTCACAATTATAGTACTTTCTTATTAAATTGATTCTCTTATATTAACTATGAGAATTAGTTTAATGTTAAGGTGTACAGGAAAAATCAAGTTCTAAAGCCATTTAGGCATGTGCTGTTATTTAACCTGAGAGAAACTTAAGGAGTCTGCCCAGGCCAGTCAAGAGTGCTAGATAGATCAAGCAACCATTTCTCAGTCTGCTGCATTTAGATCCAACACCAGCGGAATTTTAGATGAGCTCTGTTTACGCAAGTCAGAGAAGCAGGGAGAATATCACAGAAAACAGAAACTAAAAAAAAGCATAAAAGTTTCTGGATTGTAATACGTTTTCCAAGTCAATAAATCATTTTATGTATTAATTTCTATTTGTTTGATAAATCTATGGTCTGTTTTTGCCAACAGATGGTACTATTAAGCATAGTTCATAAGTTTCTGAGGAACAGAGGAAACTTGTCATAAAAGAACCAGCAGAAATTAGCAACTTGATATTCTAAAGTGAATTAGAGGTCTAAGGTTACAACAGAAAATTAGAACTAACATCAAAATATCATCTAATCTATCCCTTTCACCCATAAAATATAAATTTCTATATCTGTTACTGCTGGAAGATTTCCTGTAGTTATCTAATGATGGCTATACCACTATTACCACAAGCAATGTAGTCTGGTTTTGGTTTGGGGTTGGACATGGATGGGAGGTAAGATGCTCTTGATTATCATTGGTGCCTGACTGGTGGGCATGGTTCCAGGTAAATGTATGAGACAGAAAAAGCTAAGTGTCTGTTGTTTACCTGAATGACTGCAATGACAATAAAGACAGTTTGGGTGAATGCATCTGGAAGTCCCTATAATGTTTGTAGAGTAAGGAGCTTTCCAAAGGGGTTAAAATCTGTTTCAGGAAAAAAGTGGGCAGGAAAATAATATTCCTAGATATAACTTTCTTTCCTTTTAATCTTTTCTAGAAACTTTCATAGGAGTTCATTTTTGACTGACATAGGTGAGTTGCTTTTTCAATTTCCCGTTCAACTGAGATGAATTTTTAATTAATTTTTGCCCAGACCTAGTTCTGATACTCCAACATACCCTGAGATCGGTAGAAAAAAGGGCTTTTTGAACTTCACTTGGTCTTGAAAGAGCTTATTAATGTTCTCCTTGCTAACAAACAGTTCAGGCCTCTGTTACTTTACTGTTTAATGGCAAACTGTATCTAGAAAACTAGAAATCCAACAGAAAGAGAGTAGCCTTAGGTTATATTCTGATTTCCTTAGCAATCACCAAAAATTTTATTTCAGTCTCTTGATTGTAACTACCTGGCAAGCATGCTTGCATTCTAAGACAATAATGAAACTTACTCCATGTAGCCTAAGGCAAACTCCACTGGATTGTCTCCACTGGAGGCCACTAAAGAAAGAATTAATTATTAGGGCAGCAAACAAGCTAAGGATTCAAGGTCTGAGCTAAATAAAGTATGATGGTCTCAGTGGACATTTTAAACTTTCAGACAATTTGGATCAAACCTTCCATAGTTGTGGAAACCACTGCTCCTTCATTGCGTCTTCAGTTTGGGGCCAAGTCACCTTCTCAGCATTGGAAGCATTTGTTGCTTTGTCAGACTTTGGTGATTCCAGTAATCAAACGGTGTTTTAATCTTGCTTATTTCAGCACTCTTTTTGTAATGACAAAATAATCTTGAATAAAAAATCTTTGATGTTTTATGTTCTGTGAGTCTGTTCTACAGATGGATTTTCACATACTTTAGGCCAGGAAGTCTTCTGTCTCCCTTGCTTGTTCTTTCCCAGTAACTTAATGACATACATTTTGAACACATTTTAATCAGCTTCAGTTGCTGTCAGGACTGAGTATGATGTGTAGATGGTAAATGACACACCAGAATAGTTCATGACTAGTGGTTCTGGCTTCAGAATCTGAAATTTGAGGCCCTTGTGAATTATGTGTGCTGTATTACCTTTCTCTCCCTTTCTGGCCACATGATTGGATTACTGAAGCTCTTGTACAGATTTTGCTAGCGATTCTTTTTGTGTTATTGAATGCAACAGTGCACTGACATGCAGTTATTATGTGTTACGGTTTTATGATCTATTTGGAATTAGTTTTGTAACTGTGGATTTTCTGGCCTGCTTTATGAGATTTACTTGTAGAGAAAAAAACATCTTTTTAATCTGGGAGATACATTTCACTGGCTCACAGTGAGCAATTCTGCAATAGTTGCATTGCTACTGATACAATTTTTGGTCTTCTGGTTTCTTCTCTGTCTGCACTCATTGGTGTGAAAGCTGATTTCTCCTTAATGGGGAACACAACTCATCAGAGCTCCTTGATTACAAAGAGGACAGTGACAATCTGATTTTTCATATTTTCAGAAAGAAAGCTATAACAGGTATTGCACTGTAACAGATATTTTGGAGTCTAAGAGCTTTCATAAAAATATAAAAAATTCCAGAATAATTTTCTTTTTCTTTTAAGAGTTTTTGACAAGGTAAATTTCAGGATCCTGCAAGAGTAGATGTACCACAAGACAGCTAACAGAGGCAACAAACTCTGTCAGCTCCACAGACAGTTGTTACAGAGAGTGGGAGTGGGACTGATCATTCCTATTAGAGCTGTTCAGAGTATCCTTCTTTTTCTGGTTTCTTTTTTCCTGCTCTCAGGGCAAGGTACTAAACCTTTCGCTCTCCATAGCAGGGCACAGCAGAGATGCCCAGTCTGACAGTAAATCAGTCTGATCCCTGTGGCTGAAGCTGGGACCATGATTAGGTCCATAGGGGACACTTCATGGAATGTTTGCTTTTAGTATGTGTGTCTACTCAGAAAGTCTCGCTTGAATGGCTTAGCATCCAAAGGCATTTCAAGACCTCCAACCTGGCTTTCTTATTTTACTCCATTACTCTTTGTCCCAGGTTAAATCATAACTATCACCTCTCTCAGATGTAAATTTAGAAAGAAAATAAGCACCCAAAGGATAGGGTAATAGTACTCTGCTTATTCTGTTACTAAATTTCTAAATCAAGGTCTTTAATTCTATGTGGTGCCATGGGATTTGTCTTATGTGGATAGCTTTTGACCTTGTAGTCAGTTGTCTTGATCTGAAATTACACCTCACTCATCACTTTCAGTGTCAAAATATGTATCAGTATTCACAGCAGCAGAGGAAAGGAATGTATCTGTGTATTTCAAACATTGTCAACTGTTCTTTTTCCTCTGTATTTAGGCTTTATCATCTGTTGCTAATAGTATTTCCAAATGTACTCTATGAAAAATGTAATACAGAAATATAAATGTTAAGTAAAAGGTTGATCATATTTGAAGGCTTGCTTTTCAAATTAGAAATCAAAGAATCTCGTTATGGCGCATGCATGTGATTTGTTTTGTTCTGTTTTGTTTTTTCTTTTCTCTTAAAAATAGAAGTCCATCAGTAAGTCTTTAATTCCTTTTGGGTTTAGTGATGCCAAAATTGCCTTCTTAATGTAGGTAGTGAGACTTTAGAATTATGCTTCAAAAACTGGTTATTGTTGAAATAGTTTTTCAGCAGAATGATTTCAAAATCATAATTTTATTAAGGAAAGTAAGAAATTTTTTCTTTATGTTCTGTATTTAAGGCCAAGAAGATTTAAAGCAAGGCCATCCTACTGGTTTATAAGGAACTGTGTCCCTCCATGTTGTTTCCAGTATCTGCCAACACTTGTCAATATTAATTTGCCAGAGATTATTGTAATGACACTGCAAAAATGTGATTGAAGCCAGCCACAGACATTTTTCTTGCTCATATACCTCCAAACTAGTAAATTGTTGCATTGACGTCATAATATTTTTCTCACCCTTGAAAAGTACATCTGGAGGCTGAAAACTTCAGCTCATTAGTCTGCTAATGACAAAACCACACAATTTTCTACCAAATTATAAGTCTTATTGGCTCCAAATACGGCTAAAAAATAAGAAGTATTTTACTTTTAGGTTAAGTTTTTAGTTGAGAAACCTTAATGCTTTCAGTACGTGTATTTAATATTCAGAAGCTTTTCTACTTAACTTTGATTTGATCTACATTGTTCAGACATGATTTTTCTTTGCACTTCTAAGACTTCTCTAAATAGGTGAAGATGATTTTTTAAGACAAAGTAACAAGTGTAATGATAAAATGTCATGCATTTATTACTGTCAGATTCTTCTGCTTTAACATATTTTTTGATTGGTTAAAATCAAAACGGAATATAGCACAGAGAGATACACCAAATACTTATTTTACCCATAAGTTTTGACCAAAGATATTAAATGTTGTAAGAAAGTGTATCAGGAAGCTTGCTTTACAAAGTTTAGTTGCCCCTAGCAGAAATAGAAGCTTTAGGGGACAGAAGAGGTAAATTGAGAAATGGACTTTATATGCTTTCTTCATGGACTGTATGAATGCTCATGTTCATGCTCTGCCTTCACAGACTTTTCTAATTGGAGATAGAGCTAGATAACTTATGAATTGTAGGGATTTTAATTTTTTTAACCTTACCTATTAGCAGTGAAATAGTATTCTTCTCTAAGCTGTTCCTCACACTTATTGCAATCACAAATCAATTACATGTGATATCTGTGACCTTAAAACCTTTATTTTCCCTGAATATTAAAATTACTAGTAAAAAAACCCAATCCACTTTTGTTAATTACTTTAAAAATTCACTATTTTAATTATTAAAAATTATGTAGTGTAGTGACTAGCATCATTTTATCTAAAAAAAAGCATTTATCTAAATCATTATCATCAGGTTTAGAAGAACAAATCTTCACAAGAATCTTCACAAGAAGATTTAAAAAAAAAAAAATAACCTGAAAACAGCTTTGTGTTTAATCAGAGGAAGATCCTCAAATAGTAGAAAGAAATGCAACATGAATTATTTTTATGTACAGCCTGCTTGGAAAGCGGCTATGAACAATAATAGGTAACTGGATTAGACATTGAACCCAAATATTGGCCCTGACACTGAGGTATTTTGCTGCTTATTATGTGCTTGCTGCTTGCTGTCTGCCATTTTTATTTAGACTGCAAGCTCTCTGAGGCAGGCTTTGTCACAGTCTTTGCACAACATGGATCAAATCAAGCTCTTGATTTCTTCTGGCTCCTCTAAATATGGATCTTAGAAGCTGTTACCAGTACACACACATCTGGCCTCCTAAATTAGTTTCAACCTTTTTTTCAAAAGCTGAGTTAAATAGGAAAAACAAGTGTACAGTGTGACAGAAGCAGTCCACCATACCCAGCTATTTTTATGTTATATCAAATTACTAGTTTATATTATATTAATTAATCACGTATTATATTATATTTTTATATTATATTTTCATAATATAACTTTGCATAATTTGAAAAACTAAATCTGTTTTTTTACAAACTACTTAGATAAATATATCTCTGCAGGCTATCTTAGCTGTACTCATTTTCCTGACATCATCACATAATAGGTATTCTGTGTCCTTTTATAAAATTCTTGTATACCTTCAGACATCAAGGAAATGAGGAGCACTCAAGCAAAGTAAAACAAGAAATTCATTCACTGCTTCCCGTCAGCAGACAGGTGTTCAGTCATCTCCAGGAAAGCAGGGCTCCATCACACGTAACGATTACTTTTGAAGACAAATGCCATAATTCCGAATGTCCCCACAGAATCACAGAACCATAAAATGATATGGGGCTAGAAGGGACGTCTGGAGATCATATAGTCCAACACCTCTGCAAAAGCAGATCCACCTAGAGTAGGGTGCACAGGAACATGTCCAGGTGAGTTTTGAATGTCTCCAGTGACAGAGACTACACCACCTCTCCTGGCAGCCTATTCCAGTGCTCTGCCACGCTCAAAGTGAAGTTCCTCCTCATGTTTAGATGGAACTTCTTACGTTCAGGTTTGTGTCCATTACCTCTTGTCCTGTCTTGTCCTGTCCCCACCTTTCTTCTTCTTCCTTCAGCTTCATATGCTGAGCATGATGTCGTATGGCATGGAATATTCCTTTGGCCAGTTGGGTTCAACTGTCCTGGCTGTGTCTCCTCTCAACTTTTTGTGCTCTCCCAGTGTACTCACTGGTGGGATAGTGTGAAGAGTGAAAAGGCCTTGAGAGCTTAGCAACAACCAAAAATATCTGTTTTACCAATGCTATTTTCATCTAAATTCCAAAATACAGCAAAATACTAACCAACTGTTAGTAAGAAAGTCAACTCTCTCACAGCTGAAACCATGACAAGTAAATATGTAGATTTCTTAATGATATTCCAGGTTAGAATCTCCTGTCTATATATGCCCATATCTTAGCATGCTTCCAGAGAAGTCCAGATGCATCTTTACATGTGTCAGATATGTGCCCTTGTTTTAAAGGTCGCAAATGGTATCCTGGGCTGCGTTAGGCAAAGTATTGACAGTAAGTCAAGGGAGGTGATCCTTCCCCTCTACTCAGCACTGGTGAGGCCACACCTGGAGCACTGTGTACAGTTCTGGACAGTACAAGAGAAATATGGACATACTGGAGAGAGTCCAGTGAAGGGACACAAAGAGGATGAAGAGACTGGAGAATCTCTCATATGATGAAAGGCTGAGAGAGCTGGGACTGTTTAGCCTGGAGAAGAGAAGGCTCAGAGAGGGATCTTGTCAAGGTATATAAATACCTGAATGGAGGGTGCAAAGAGGGCAGAGCCAGGTTCTTTCCAGTGATGCCCGGTCACAGGACCAGAGGCAATGAGCACAAACTGCAACACAGGATGTTCCTGCTGAGCGGCAGGAACCACTTTTCCTTGTGCACAGATTGCCCAGAGATGCTGTGGAGTCTCCATCTTTGGAGATATTCAAAAGCTGTCTGGATATGGTCCAGGACAACTGGTATAGGTGTCTCTGCTTGAACAGGGGGGTTGGACAAGATGATCTTCCAACCTCAACCATTCTGTGATTCTGAGACATCTGACATGTCCTTTTCGTCTGTTGCTGGGATAAATAGACAAGCTGCTGTCGAGAGGAAGAAAGGTGTTTTGCTAGCATTCTCTTGGGTAATATTTGGGTGACTAAAAGCCTAGCTTTAAAGATAAATGAGAGGCTTTCTCCAACTGGTCAGTCAGAATTTGTTCTGAAAACTTAACTTACAACAATAATCCAATACTTTCAGAAACATTTGTGAGACATACGTAAATCTGGCTAGCCTATACAAATTTATACATTTCCCTGTAATCAAGATTGTGGAGTTGGTTATGATTAATGAAACATTCATATTAATGAGAAAAACTTACAGACACAGTGTTTTGGTCAATAAAACTATTCTATTTTATGCTACCTAGGGATTTGACCCTGAAATGAATCAGATGTGTTATACCTCTTTTTCTCAACTTTTTTCACAATAGAACTTAGTGGAGTAATTTAATTTTGACACTTAATGTATCTGGAGGTTGGAGAACATTCATGAGACATTAAAACCTTCTCCATTCCTCATGCTCATGTTTTGTCACCTGTGCATTTTATTTAGTTTATAGTCTTCTATAGGTGATGAACAATAATGAGAACAACTTAAGTTTGCCAAGATGAATATGTGTTCACTGCCAAGGCCCATGAATTACCAACAACATTTTCAATAATGAAACACAGCTTGTTTAACACATTCGTATATCTTAAAAGCCAGCTGAACATATGAGGTTTTTCAGAAGATTCTTTAAAAGCAAAACTGTAAAGCATGTTGATTTATGCCTCGCCTTGATATTAAAATGCATTATAATTATCTTAGTCAAAGCTTTATATGGTAACATACCCATGCCATATAGACATACTTCCAACGAGGCATTTAACCAACACAACCATTTATCATAGTATAAAATGTACACATATATATATTTATATTATATAGATCACATGTTTGTTTAGATTGATGTATGTGTATGTGTGTATATGTGTATATGTGTGTGTGTATATATATAATATATATAAAGAAAGATACGTGATACATATAAGATATAGATATATAGCTCTATCTACATATGTACTGGTCCTAAAAAACCTATAGTGTCATACTAAGGTTTCTGCATTTCCACACGAGAATGTTAGATCTCCATTCTGATAAGGTCTCATAATGAATTCAAGTTATACTTATGCAAAGTAGCATAAAACCTCATAAAAAACACAAATTTGAAATTTATTTCAGTCCTGTGTTCTCTGGTGTGACACCAATTTATGGAGTTCTTAGGCTATGGCACTGAGATGCTTCATTTTACATTTTCATGATCCTCTGCTGGATAGAACAAAAGAGTAACAACTCAAATCAGTAAATAGTATGGTTCCACCCTCAGGTTCTTCATAGAATGGATAGAGCAAAGTCTTTCTTCCTTTAGGGGGAGTTTAGAAGGTGGTTTGACTGCAAAAAGAATCAAGTGCTAGTGTATTAATCACATCTTCTGCGCTGATATGAACTGATCTGTGAAAACAGGTAGATTTTAAAGCATCTATTTCTATGATTGCCTCGGCCAAAATTTAGTTCTTGCAGAGCAAGTGCTAGATCTCCACTACACCAGACCTCCTGTATTGCTTCCAAAAAATATGGATCTTCAAGTGAGATCCAGCAATCCAAGTGTATGCTAGACACTACCCACTTTACTTTCTAGGTTCATTCCAGCCCTGGGAACAGCACCTTCAAGTGCAAGAGCTTTCCACTTCTTGTCCCAGTTCTTCCTGGCCTCCTTCTGATTTCAGTTGCTGACAAGGACCTAGCTGCACAGAAAAAAACAGTATCAAGAATTGTTTAGGCATGCTTATCCCAGCCTGGTCCTCTGTGAGGACTGACGTAGCATATTTTTCTCTTGCTATGCTTCTGACTTTGAACATGTGTACTCATATTATTTAACAGGGAGAGAAGAGCAAATAGTAAGTAAAGGTTTATTACATGTAACACAAGTCTTTCTGTATTCTCCAAATCAGAGATGCACTAGAATCATTACTGTCATCATAACTACTGTTTAAAACTAAAAGATGCCCCTGGAAACATTTTTGCAGTGACTCTATAATTGTAGCTTAGTATCACTATTAAACACTTTTCAATATAAGCCTGTGTTAGTAGGAGTTTTCAGCTTATATACATTAACTCATAACAACCATGACCTTAATGTAAAAAGAGAAAAACATATACTTTGTAACATTTTCTTCTTTTTTTTTCTTTTTTTTTTTTTTTATGGTAAAAGACATAAGGTGGCAGACAAAAGATGAAAACAATTACTTGATCTGGTTTTAATATGTGACAGGCTTTTTCACATGAATATTCTTAATCAGCTATAAACCAAAAAAGAATTAGAGATACATGAATATAAGAGCTGACTCTTACCCCATGCTAATGACCAAAAGGTTAGGGTGGGGGCAAACCTTATTGCCAGAATGTGCTGCTTCAGGAAAGATACCTTAATCAAACCAGTATTTACATAAAGCTGATCACAAGCTTAAGTTGCAGCAAGCCAAGTTGTTTTGTCTTATCAAAGAGGATGAAATTAAACTTTCTTTAAAAAGCCGCTAAAGATACAGACAGTGTAATGATAGCATTTGTATTTTAGAGTCTCATAATCTTATATTTAACAACCATTTCTCTAAACTGGAGAAATTTCTTTATTTGCCACCTCGGTTAATGTAAGATCTAATTCTTAATTTGTACTAATTCTAATTTTGTACTGTGTAACAGTATGAAAAAAAAATTTCACAGTCTGTGACCTTCCAGAGGACTGTGAACTGTGATATATAGACCCAATATGCAGTCTTTTCTGCTGTATGAAGACTACATTTCAGAGGTTTGTCCACATAGTAAGGGAAAGATATATATTAAGATATCAGAAGTGTATTTGAGATATTTACCTAATGCTATTTAATTTCTCAATACCTAATCTCAGAACTACTAAGATGGTTCTCATGAAATGTCTAATATATTATAAATTAAATAGAAAACGCAGTAATTTTTAATCTTTTGAACAGTCAAGACAGGAAAAATGGATCTGAGGCTGACAATAATTCTATGCTGAATCACAAGGATGACTTTGGTAGCTTTGACTATATAAAAAGCTATTGGAACTTTGTTAAGAAAAAAAAAGTTTAAATGTCAAAAGAGGTAAATTCATGATGATTTTAGAATTTCAGAAGGACATGGGGAAATAGACTTGCTAAGAAGTAGCTAATTTTGTTTGGGTGTGTGGTAGTACAGGAAAAGGAAGAAAAAGATCTGTTACATTTTGAATGATGACAATTCCCTTAAAATTGTCTGCCAGGAAATGAAAACACATCTTGATTCTGGAAATACCAAACATGATGTACTAGCTATAAACCCATCTAGCTCCTACAAACTACAAGAGGACAGGATGTGGGAAGGAAAAGACACTCTCTAAACTGAAAGCATGAAATTAGCCCTTGAGTGTAAAAGGACTGAAATAAATAAAAATGACATGTCTATATTGAAGATATTAATTATTACCAGATTTTCACACACAAATCCCTCAGGTTGTCTGTCAAAAGAAACAAATTCAAAATCAAAGCAGGTTATTATTTATGTGTAGGTAAAGTAAGAGGAAGTTTATTAAGGACAGTCCATTCTCTTGGCACAGAACGAAGCTCTCTTCTTTCCTGGCAAGAAGAGTTGTTTACTCTAGAGAATACTTCTTTTCCGAGAACAGGATTTTCAAGGGATGTGGGTTTTCTGTAATGTCCTTCTGGGACAGCCCTATTACAGTTCTACATATTGTATAAAATCGTAACAAGAGTGAAATATTAAAGATTCACTTACATTAGTTCTGTTACTGCATACTGACTATGTTAATAAAAAATAAAAATCTGCATTGACTCAGTCAGTGCAATATTCTAGGTCTTACAAGCAGGGCCAAACTTAAAAGCAAGTACTTGAAGCAACAAAGAAATAATGATGTATTACATAGGTAGAATAAAAGAGGTGTAGATACACCATTTAAAACACTGCAATGAAGATGGAGTCCTCAGTGTTGTCAACAGAGAGACGGTGGTTGACAAGGTCACCTAAAGTAGTTATCTTTTAGATATCACAAGTGAAGTGGAAAGTATATACTGGAAGAGTATGAGACGTCTGATCCAGAACCAGAATAGTAGACGCATTCACATTCAGCAGACATATTCTTATGGTTCTTATAGTCAACAAACTCCAAATGGGAACAAGAAGGGAGATGGAATTCAACAGTTGAAAGACTATACTAAAAAGGACATAATTAGTAATTTGTAGGCTGACTGTGGGAGAAAAAACCATATCATTCATGTTGCAAAGGGAAACTTATGTATCCACCATGTTCTGGCATCTAATTTTGTCATGTGTCTTCTACAGCTGAAGAGGAAATTGAAAGCAAAGTAACATATATCTAAGCAAGTTTGAGCAGGAAAGCTTTTCAAATTATATATGTAACAAAATACACCTTGTGAAAGAGGCATGACCATCTCAACTCTCTTTTAATCAAGGTTCAATAAATAAGTACCAGTTTCACACACATTTTCTTTAAATAAATTTACTGAAGCAGAGCAACTGATGAACTCACTGCTGTCACAAGCAGGAATATGTCTGTCCACCAAAGCACACTTTGTGAAGCTTTTAACAGGAAATGTCAATTTTTATGTGGATTCCAAACAGACTGGAGGTTTAGTCTGGCACAGGAACTATGTTTGTACTGCTTTATATTTCCAGCCTATGGACTACTCCCTGTTCCTTAAGCCAAATTACATTGGGCATTGATGTACACTGTTCCTCCATCATGGAACAGTGGTTACATTTACAATTCATAACTGTTAGAGCAATCTGAAGTTAGATACATATCCCATATGCCCCTGTGCATCTTCATGCAGGCCCTTCAAGACCACAAGCACCATGTTCAACTGCACTAGTGGCTTTCATTAAAAAATATTGCCATGATCTCAGCATTGAGGTTAACATCTCTTGCAAGTTGCAGTAACATTCTGCCCGCTCCCACTGCTCCTGAAGTCTGTCATTGAAAATGTATATTCTGCCTATGCTTTTTGCTAACAGCTTTTGCTATCTTGGACTGTTCATAGATCTTCCTCAATCTTTATGGTGATGTCACTTCAGCTGCCACTAGTTAGAAACATCAAACTGAATGGGTAAAACAGTACTTCTTAGAAATTAGGGTTAAACTCAATGCTAATGGTACAAGTATGGAGTGGTTACTTTTGCAGTTCTCTTCAGGAAACTGCTGTGAAGAAAAAGCACATCCCTTGCCAACATTTCTTATCAGTTGAGACAACTATTGCTCCTTTGGAGTCATGCTGCCCTCCACCTCTGAGAGATAGTTTAGGATTGGCAAAACACTTTAGGAACAATTGCATGAATTGTCCATGCAGTCATTATCCAGGTTTTCTATGGGTTATTTACTTTGACAACATATCTGAGGTTATGGAAGCTTTTGCCCAACCTAGGCTGGCCAGCTGGCAGAGGGCAGCAGGTAAGGTTAGGTAAGATGTGTCCCATGAGGCTTTTATGGGTATGTCACCTGCAATTGCTGGCATTCATTTGCTCCCAAAACACTACCAAGGATCAGCAATAGATTAAACCGTTAGGCAGCCACCCATAACATGCTAGACCCTTTAGGGTTTCGTTTTTATATGAAAGGGGTTATGACAACAAGTTCTTTTAACCATGGCTATCAGAGCACATGGGACATGAGCAGGACTCTACAGGGAACAAGATACTCCTTTAATCATTTTTACTATGCATTCACTTTGGGATAGTCATGGACCATGCAACTTCTCTGCAGAAGGTACATTAATCCAGTTGACAGAATGTGTGATCTGAGGGATAAGATGTATGATACCATTCCCAACAATGTGAAGATTATGACTGCTGCACTTAGTGCAATCCATGTGAAGATGTTTTCAGTATTTTAAGGCAAGTTTTCCCGGTTTGAAGTAAAACCAGAACAATTTTGTGTTCTGTAATTTTACATGTTAGCTAGGCCTCCTCTAACTCTCTGAAATTGGCGGCATATTGTGGAGAAAACTGCTCGTTCTCAGAGTGAAAAGACCAATGTTTGTGCTATGTGCCAAGGAATGGTACGCAGAGAGGCCCTTGCTTATACTTATTGCTATAACAACCAAGGTCCGGTTTCGGTGATTTTGGCTAAAACCACAACACAAGTTAGTATCTTTCATGCTATTTTTGGTCTTGTATCTACTATTGGCAAATGTTTCCAAATGCAGATTTCCAAATAATCATATTGTAATGGGACAACATTGTAAAGTACAGCAATATAGCACTTGCTTTGAGTCACATATAGATTTAAGATGAGGAAGTTTGGAGAATGCTAATAACTCATAAGATCCAGATTCACCAGGTGTTAAGTGATATTTCTAGCATGCTGAATACTCATAGCTTAAAAAAACCCAAAGTGTTCTTCCTGGTTCACTGACTATATTCGTCACTTTCCATGTTTTTTACGCTGATGACGTAAAAATGCAGGCTCTTGCACTGCTTCACTAACATGCATTCATTATTCCTGGAAAGACTTTTAAAGAAGGGTAGAAATCTCTCTACCTTTCTTCCATATCCTGTCCAATAAACTCCTTATTATCTCTTAAAATTAATTTACATCAAAGATACATCATCCTCATAAAATCAGATTATTTCACACAAATCACTCTTGGGACATCATGAGGGTACGTCTACACTTCAAACAGGCAGGATGGATCAGACAACAGAAATGTGGAGGATCAGCACAAGCTAACTCATAGTGCTAAGAGTGACTATGTAAAAGTAGTTGGAGTATGATAAAGATAATAGAACTTGTTTTGCGCTTGGTATACTTTTTCTACATAGATATGAAATACACGAACAGCTGTATTTGGTATTCATGTCAGTACGTTTATTCCATCCTACAGAAATCACATTGCTACTGTAATCATATGAAAAAAATTATCTCTGAGAATTAAACTGATAATTGCTAATTTAATTTGTGATGATCTAAACTAAAATCTGAGGGGGTTTTGGCATGCATGGGGAAATATATTTTTATATATACAAAAGCTATCATTGGCTGCAAGAGAATTTGTAACATCTAATATATCTTGTCACAATGGATGGCAGATTTTGCTGAAAAACTTCCTAATGAGACAATTGTTTTTGGATTCCTTTCCCAACAGTATAATTGCAGCTGACAAAAAGCATCTTAAATTTTTTTCAGCAAAGGTGTCAAAATAATTTTCATTCAGTCTGCCTTCAGTAGACTTCACTCCCAATGGCAAATGACAAAAAAAAAATGAACTGCAAAGAACTTACTAAAAATGCGCAAAGGGTTTGAAAAAGTTAAGCTCAATATTTTTAAGTAAATAAACTGGAAACAGGTAATCATGAGGTTCACTTAACAAAGACATTTTTTACGTATTAACAAATGCATCATAGATGAAAATGGCCCACTTTGAAATATGCCTGGAGTCAAATGGCACAAATAAAAAGGACTCCAACCAGATCTTGAAATGGATTTCAGGTAAATAAAAAAAGCATAATTGCATGTTGAATCTAAAAGAATATTGAACTTCACCACTTCACCACTCTGTATTAAGTATGTCTTCTATATTGTGGGGAGATTTGCTTGGTCAGGTGTCCAACATAGGAGTAGGCTTGATGTAAAAATGACTAAAGAGAGATAGCCTTTAAGCAACATTTCTGGATAACGTAAAAAAAAAAATAATCATTTTTCATAATTTGTCAGGTTTTGGGAGTTTTTTGGACCCACAGCTACTCAGTCAAAATGACATTTGCATTTTTTTCCCAGAATGGCCATATGGGCCAAGATGTCCCTGCCCACGGCAGGGAGGCTGGAGTAACCATTCTTTGATTCTACGATTCCATGATTCCATGTTTTGTGTATTTGACTATAAGCCTGCTTGAAGTTGCTGGTTTTGACCAGAAGTAAACCACCTTTGTTCTTTGGGGATCCAGCAAAGTCTTTATGTACATGCTCTACTTCAGCTTGTAATGGCATGAAACAATATAGTTTAACATTGATTGTAACACTCATACCCTAAAATCTGCTATTGTGAGACAGAACAGAGGGAATTTATTTATTTGGGCAATTTATATTTTTTTCAAAAATCAGAAATTTTGTGGTACATTGGGTATATCTAACTAGTCAAACAGTGACTACTTTACATGTATTTAATGATGTAAATTCATAACAAAGTGAAATAGAACTGTCACTTTGGACTACTTATGAATAGCTAAAGAATTATAAGTTATGGCTTCAAGTCAAAAATAAAGATTTCTGTGAATGTTAGGATGGGTGTTAAATGGGACAGTGGCCAAAGCATTGATATGACAAGTTCACTGCCAAGCAAGCAAGTGCCTGCAGGACTGTGTGCAAAATTTATACTAAGGGCCACAGAACTTCACATAAAAGAAAGAATGTCTTTGGCTAATGTTTGACTTTCAATGTACACCTTTGAGCTTTTATGAGGTATTCTGCCTGATGCATGGGACCAGGAGATGCAATCACCTAACAATAACTGTGTGAAAGATCTCTGATGAGCTTTAGAAGAGGTATTTGGGTTGAGGGGTTGGTAGGGATTACTTCTACCTCTCTTCTTACTTTTCCAGTTTCTCCACAGAAAGCCAGTGCTCATCTTACTGTGAAACTCAGGAAAAGGTCTATTCCAACCTTAAAGACCTTTTTGAAAGAGGAGAGGGAGGAAGATTAGACTTTGTCAAGCATTTTTGTTGGTGCCAGTGATCTTAGTCACTCATTTTAGACTGCAAAATATAATGTACTTTCCCAGTGATTGTACTTCTGTGCTCAGAACAGTAGGTTGTTTTTGCCATGTGAAGCTGAGTAGGAGCATGAAGTTGTATCAGTTTGAATTGGATCATATAGTAAGGGCCTATATTTGTTTGCAACAGTGACAACAGTCAAAAAATAGATTCTGAAGCTTTTAAATTGTGTCCATTGTTAATCCACTAGCCTGTACAAGGCATTTCCAAAACTCTCTCTCATATCAGAATTTAAAAAATGAGTTATCCTTTGTCATAACATGTTATTTCAGCTAATAATTTTGTCAGACCCAGGAAGTTAAAGTAAAAATTTAAAACTGTTTGAAGAGACAAAATTACCACAAAAAAAACCCCACCCCAAAACCAAAAAAAAAAAAAACCTGAAACCAACCCCCCAAAAAAATTGCAACCAAAAAGGATACAGGTTAGAATTATATGAGCTAGACAAAATTTTCATACATAAGGAAATCAAATTAGTAGTCCAAGGTATTGAACAGTTTCTTAACCTCAAATTATCATTAGTTTTTTAAACACTCTCAAGATATTTGAAAATTGAGAATCTATTATTGTAATTATCTAGATCTGCTATATTCTATTTACTAGTTATGCTTTGAAATGTATGATCCCTGTTTGAAAGACGATGGAACTAAGAGGAATTTGTTTTCATAATATTTAATTTGTTTTCATAATATTTCATGTGCCTGAATGGTTGAAGTCTGTCACTGACAGTACTCAAATACATTTTCATTGCACCTACTAATGAGGGCAAGGTTGTACAGCCTCAGGTTACTTTATTAATTATTTTTCAAGTTTTAATACCAACACCCTTCATGGAAACAATGTGTACTTTTCACAGAGGTAGACTACCTTTTAAGAAGATATAAGACACATATGATTTCAAACCAAGCCTGCCTTTTAAACCTACACACCTCAGTATATATCAGAATATTATATAAAATATTGCTTATTTCCACCTTGATGTTCAGCCACCATCACTGCAGTGTGTGAAATCAGAAAAAAAGTGTGTCAGGATAGCCACAGTCTGCCTGTGCTGCAGAGTTATATGGACATACCACAACACAGGCTGAAATTAGTTTATATAGTTGTAGGCTAATGGCAAAGGTAAAGAAGGGCTGGATTTTGTACATCCCTCAGCAACCTAAAAAGTACCTGAACACATAGTTTCATATGCTCTGACTGGGCTACAATCTGGTGCACAAATTAAAGATAGTATGTGGTTGTCTTTCTATAACTCAGTACCGTAGAGCTACCCTTAAGCTTGCCACATCGTTAATATTAGAATTACTGAACCACTAGATGACTCAGATTATTATAAGTGCAAATGTTGTTTACAGAAAGCACCAGGGATTGGTTTACTGCAGCTTGGCCCTCTTTCACCTCTCAAAGTATGTTAACAAACTTGCTCTCTAAGTGCTGAAATGGCTTCAACTTTTCTGTAACTCCAGTTCGTGTTTTAACCTTGTCTGAGCAGTTTCTTTAAGACCATCATAAATGAACCCCTAGGAATAAATGCTGTGGAAGTGAGCCTGAAGATAAATCCTTCCCCGATCAGCATTTCTTACAGATAATTTATGTCAGACTGATTTCCAAAGATTGGTTCTGAGATTGCACATATTTATCTGTTATTTCTTAAGATTCATGTCACAAAATTGCGTGGCTCCTCAGTTCTTTTTGATGACAAAGCTTATGCTGCTTCTCTATCATATTAATTGAAGCATTCTCTCCAATGTACTTTCATGTCTGCTGGTATCCCAAAGGCAGACTTGTCAATCATGCAATCACTCTGATGCTGTTCTGCAGTTGACCTGATTTGGCACTGAAAAGGAACAAGTGTTTCTGTGCAATCAAACTGGAACTGATGGATACCAAAGAGACCTTGATAGAGTCACTAAGTACCAAGCACTGGTACTAAGGCCAGCAAGACAGAGCAAGAGAGAATGCAATGGAGGAAACAGTTACTTTGAAAGGGATTTTTTTTACAAATCTTTGCAGAAAGAAACAAGTGTAAGTATATGAATAGGGTAATGTCTGTGCATATATGTTGTGTATATCAAACATTCATGCCCACAGCTGTAACTGAAAGAACATTACCTGGTTTTGGAATACATTCAAAATATAGATTTTTTTTGGGAAACTCTGAATGACACATTTGACAAATCTGATAGTACCAAGATCTAGAAGGGTACGTTCAATGACACTTTAATTTGAATTTATGCTTAAATAATTCGAAACTTGACAATGAAACACATCAGGCCTCAATGTTTATAGGCCTAATTTCCAATTGAGAAATTTAAAATAATTAAAATTATGTTGGTTTTTTTTTTTCTAATGAGGACGACATAGTTTATAGCACTATTAAATTGTTACCCTGATGACATAATTGCAAGTTCTAACACTAAGTTCACAAAGGTACTTGGTACTTCCCATTGCAGGAAGCTGATAAACTGATATGCAGATCTCTCAAGTATTTAAGACATATTCTTCAGTAATATAATTTAAAAAATAGTAGTGTTCCATATAGTGAGTAATGATACATTAAAGACTGCTATGTACAGTTCAATATGAGGAAATGATTGTTTTCTCAGAAGATATTGATTTCTAATGACTATCATATTGGACCAGTAAGATTACTTCAGTTTGTCAATGCTTATGCAGCTTTACCAGCTCCTCGGTTGGTCTGGAATTGGTTATGTCAGTCTCACTTATTTGACTGTTTGTGGTAGATCAAAAGTGAGTTCTTTCACAAATATAAATGATGCTCACACACAGCCCAGCTGTAGGTGTTCACTTAAAGCTGGTTTCTGATTAGGTTTCTAATCACCCAAGGCTTCCTGTGTAATTAGTATAAGTGAAAAATTTCCTTTTGTAGGTAACATAAAAATTTCCTTTTGTGGGTAAAATAAGGAAACACTTTGTCATTGTGAGGGTGACTGAGCACTGGAGCAGATTATCCAGGCAGGTTGTGGAGTTTCCATCCTTGGAGATATTCAAAATCTGTCTGGGCTGCAGGCTTGAAAAGTTGTTGGTGTCCCTGCCTGAGAAGCAGGGGGTGGACCAGATGATCTCCAGTGGTCCCCTCCAACCTCAACCATTCGTGATTCTATGAACTCATCAAACCTTCTGCACTCCTTGGAATTCAGAGGAAGTCCAGGGCAATGTGTTTGCCTCAGTAGACATCAGTCACTCAATAGAAGTGTCCCTCTCTCCCTGGGTCCCCTTTCCCCAACCCCCAAATGCTAAGTGTCTTTAATGGTTCTTATGAAATTAAAGAAAATGTAGACTAGGGTGAAGTATTTCTGTTAGGAAACAATAAACAAGGTGCACAGAGTTGCAGAATTTTCTTTTTTAATTAAAAATTAGATTTTTTTACCCTGAGATGTAATAAAATACAACAGAAATAGGAATTCTGAAATAAATCAACAGTTACAGCCTAAGAATAATGTATGTACCATAAATAAGCCAAATTTGAATTTTACAGAAGACTATATGGCTAGCTTTCTAGTGTCACCCTTTTTGGAACCAAATTAAAGGTTGATTGTGTATAGCATCTTGACTTTTACAGAATAGACATTTTATGGGATTTACCAGTTAAAGGCCCATTGAAAAACAGTTGGAGACAGAAATCTGATTAGATGTTGTTCTGAGCCTTAATAAACATTTAGGAAGATAACTCTTACTGAAATTAATGGAAATTAGAACCCTTAAAACCACTGAGAATGCAAGCCATGGGTGCTTGGATACACTGAAAAAAAATGAAGGCATTATGTCATTAGTTATGTGCTTTTTTAAAAGGCTGGAATCTAGACGCAGATTACATTAATCTGATTCCAGATTCAAGTTTACTCTACTTTCTAAGAAAAAGAAACACTTTCAAGGTTTATCTGAAAAGGGCGCAAAGTCTAGAGAACTGTCCTCAGGCAGTTTAATTATTTATTGTGCCACCACATTTACTTAAATTTGAAGTGTGTTTCACCTTTTGAAAGAAGGTAATTGAGTTGGGATAGTTATCAGCACTTTTATCTGTTTGTCCTGAAAACTATTCTCTGGAAGATATGAAATCAAAACACACAAATTTTAATAGAACAGCTATCAGTACAATCAAAGGGATGCCTCGCAACAAAAAATTCTTTAAGTGTTAGAAAAGATACACCTTGAATGGATTAAGGTCTTCGTGAAGCAACCAAAAATTATCTGTAAAGAAAGATAACGAAATCTTAATAACAACTTAGTAGAACGAGAAAAAATACATGGCTTAGTGTTATGTAAAGAGATCTTCATATTAATGCATCAGAAACCTTTTCCACTTGTGCATGTATAACAAACCACCAGGTTGCTGTCTAGCACTTACGTACGCAGGACACATTTTATTTAAATTCACATCCTCATAAGAAGACTGTTTCTTATATAGGATGTACGCGTAATATCTGGTGATCAAATGTAAACAGACCACTAATATCAGGGATTGCATTTTACGTGGACAAGAACAATAACAAAAACTGTGTTTGTTCTTCTTTATCCTGTGCGTTGTGAGACATCGCACCAAAAGTATGCATTGGTCTCTTTGTGAGCATATCCTCTGAAGGACTCCTCCAGTTGCCAGTTGCCCTCTGCACATCATCTGGAGTTTGTTGCTGAAAAACATCTAAGAGTTATTTTGTTTCAGTATCTTCTCGTCAAAAGCTATGTTCAGTTCCCTCTCCCATGACATTCATGTAATCTATCTTCAGTCAGCTGCATTAGTCACCTTGACTGCAATTTCAGTGCCTGGTAGGTCGGGACGTCCTGTGGGAAACGGCTCCACACAAAGTAGCTACTGTATAGAAAAGGTAGTCTCAACTATTTACTGTTCTTAAATAATTTTTTTTTTCTTCCTTATCTGCAGGACTTTGCACTGAACTCTGCGTTCTCACATGATATTCCGATGTGAGAAAGTATCAAAACCAATGCCTTCACCTGGAACAGCCTTCAGCATAAACCAGTCTGCAGCTTCCAGAGCAGTGGAAGGTGTGTCTCACATCCGGGCATATGTGTGCACTTCTGTTGAAGGTCACAACATCAAGCATGAACTATACCAAAGAAAGACAAAATTTTGCTTGGTGGTGCATTCTTCTATGTCTAGAGAACAGAAACAACAATTTTCAAATGATGTCTTTGAAGAGAAGGACTAGAATGATTCGTGACTCAAAACGTGAGTTTTTGTTTAAATATCTGTAAGGAACTGTCAATAAAGATTTCAGTAAATGATAGAACTGGAAAAATGCTAGGAGGATCTGTTCAAGTTTTACAAATGCTACAGTTCTGCTTTTGTGAGTGCTGTGAAGAGACCCAAACACAAGACATATTTGGTCACTGACATCCACGAAGGTAAATTAGAAAGATCTAATCCAAACATGATCTTTTATGGATTACCTCATTGTCGGGACTTACAGAAAGATAATGTGCATATGTACAGTATACATAGGAAGAAAAGGGCTTTTTTTCTGAAATGTTTAGAAAATAATGCTAAAATTACTGAAGTTATTTGATTTAGATCATTGATGTTCTCTGATAATATCAATCTTGTGTTCTAAGTAATTATATATTCTGATAAAGCCTTATATTTTTTATGACTTGATTGCTTTTCTCTGACTGAACTTCCACAACTTTTGCTTCCATTTATTACCATCATCTTCTGTATCTCCTTTGCTTATCCCCCTATATTTTACTGTACTCCAAAATGTTTTGGCTCATTATTCATAAGAAATAAAAGATGACAACTAACTTTATTTTCCATCAAAAATTGCACTTGTCTCTTTTCCTTAAATAAATTGTTCAAACACTTTTCTGTTTTGGAGAGGCCATTGTCTTCAAGACAGAAACAATCATCCCTTCCAAATCTCAAATAGGAGGAAAGGGGAGGCAGCTGTTTCTCCTTGGTGACGACATTAACTTCAACATTTGAATCTGAAAATCATAACTCCCCAAAATGAAAGAGAAATAACAGGCCCATTAAGAACCTACCCAAGGGGAAAAAAAAATATTAGATTTATAGTCTCAGGATGAGTTGTTCCCTATTTGTTGTCGGTTGATCCTGGCTGGATGCCAGGTAGCCACCAAAGCCACTCTATTGTTCCCCTCCTCAGATGGACAGAGGAGCGAAAATATGACAGGCTTGTGGGTCAAGATAAGGACGAGAGATCACTCACCTATTATCATCACAGGAAAAACAGACAAAACTTGGGGAAAATTAACTTAATTTGTTACCAATCAAAATCAGAGCAGGGCAAGGAGAAATACAAACTAAATCCTAAAAACACCTTCCCTCCACTCCTCCCTTCTTCCCAGGCTTAAATTTACTTCTGAATTCTCTACTTCCCCTCCTCCCAGTGGTGCAGAGAGACAGGGAATGGGGGTTGCAGTCAGTTCATCACATGTTGTCACTACAACTCCTTCCTCCTCAGGGGGAGGACTCCTCACACTCTTCCCCTGATGCAGCATGGGGTCCATCCCATGGGAGATAGTCCTCCATGAATTTCTGCAATGTGAGTCTTTCCCATGGGCTGCAGGTCTTCACAAAGCTCTCCAGTGTGAGTCCCTTCCATGGGGTGCAGTCATTCAGGAATAGACTGCTCCCGCATGGGTCCCCCATGGGGTTACAAGTCCTGCTAGCAAATCTGCTCCAGCATTGCTTCCTCTCTCTGCAGTTCTATAGGTCCTACCAGGAGCCTGCTCCAGCATAGGCTTCCCATAGGATCACAGTCTTCTTCAGGCATCCATTTACTCTGGCATGAGGTCTGCCACAGGATACCTGCTTGTTGGAACAGAGCCAACTTTCTGTTCACTGAAAATGCTCTTGCTTATACTTGTTGCTGTGACAATCAGGGTCACCTGATGCAGTTGTTTACTCTGTGGAAGGGTTGCACCTGTGGGGAGGCGTGGACAGGTCAGGTGACCCAAACCTGACCAATAGGGTATTCCAGCCTGTCTGCCATGCTCAGTATAAAAGCTGAGGGATCAGCATGGTTAAGGGTTCTTTTCAAGGACCTGGCTTTTTCAATAGTTGTCTTTCTTCAATGATTCGTATCTGAGCCAGACCCTGTCAATTCATCCACTGTTGACCCCTATTAGTGTGTTTCAGAATCCAGTTCCCAGTTGTCACCAAATCCAGTTGGGAATTTCTCCAGTACCTGCCCTTGACATCTCCATGGGAGCTTGATATGGTTTTGTATGTACTGTATCTATTTCATTATTTCCTCTTCTATTATGCCATAGTGTGGTGCGTGAAGCATGCCCAGGTGATCAGGCCCAGCCAGCACAGGTTCATAAGAGACAGGTCCTGTTTGACAAACCTGATCTCCTTCTATGACAAAGTGACCCACTTGGTGGATGAGGGAAAGGCTGTGGATGTTGTTTACCTGGACTTAAGTAAGGCCTTCAATACAGTCTCCCACAGTATCCTCGTGGAAAAACTGCCTGCCCATGACTTGGATGGGAATACTCTCCACGGGGTTAAAAACTCACTGGAGGGCCGGGCCCAGAGAGTGGTGGTGAATGGAGTTAAATCCAGTTGGTGGCTGGTCACAAGTGGTGTCCCCCAGACTTCGGTACTGGGACGGGTTCTCTTTAACGTCTTTATCAAGGATCTGGACGAGGGGATCGAGTGCACCCTCAGTAAATTTGCAGACAACACCAAGTTCGGTGGGAGTGCTGATCTGCTGGAGGGTAGAAAGGCTTTGCAGAGGGATCTAGACAGGCTGGATCGATGGGCCGAGGTTCAGCAAGGTCAAGTGCCGAGTCCTGCACTTGGGTCACAAAACCCCATGCAGCACTAAAGGCTTGGGGCAGAGTGGCTGGAGAGCTGCCTGGCAGAAAAGGACCTGGGGGTGTTAGTCCACTGTCAGCTGAAAGCGAGCCAGCAGTGTGCCCAGGTGGCCAAGAAGGCCAACAGCATCCTGGCCTGTATCAGGAACAGCATGGAGAGTAGGACTTGGGAGGTGATCGTCCCACTGTACTTGGCACTGGTGACGCCTCACCTTGAGTACTGTGTCCAGTTTTGGGCCCCTTACCACAAAAAAGACATTGAGGTGCTGGAGCAGGTCCAGAGAAGGGCAACAAAGCTGGTGGGGGGTCTGGAGAGTAAGTCTTATGAGGAAAGGCTGAAGGAGCTGGGGTTTTTCAGCCTAGAGAAAAGGAGGCTGAGCGGAGACCTTATTGCGCTCTACAACTACCTGAAAGGAGGCAGGAGTTGGTTTCTTCTCCCAAGTTACAGGTGATAGGACAAGAGGAAATGGCCTCAAGTTGCGCCAAGGGAAGCTCATATTGGATATTAGGAAAAAATTTTACACTGAAAGGGTTATTGAGCATTGGAATGGGCTGCCCAGGGAAGTGGTTGAGGCACCATCCCTGGAGGTATTCAAAAGACAGGTTGACATAGTGCTTTGTGACATGGTTTAGTGATGGGTTGTGGGTGGTTTCTTTTACCAGAGTTAGGTGGATGGTTGGACTAGATGATCTTAAAGGTCCATTCCAAACTAGACAATTTTATTATTCTTTTTTATTATTAATATTTTATTAAAGTAGTTTAGTTTTTTCTAAAATCATAACTCTCTTTATGTCTCTTCTTCCTCTCCTTGGAACAAGAGGTTAGGGAGAGCATCTGTCTTCTTGTCAATGGCCAAACCGCCCAAACTGTTCCACTGTTAACTTTCAGGGGCTGCAGGCCTCGCTACGGTCTTTACCACAGGCTGCAGGGGAATCTGCTCTGGTGTCTTGAGCACCTCCTCCTCCATCTTCACTTACCTTGGTGTCTGCAGAGTTGTTGCTCTCAAGTATTCTAACTCCTCTCTCTGGCTGCAATTGCTGTTGCCTAGCTGTTTAGTTTTTTGTCCCCTTTTCACAGAGGCACTGCCACCATTGCTTGATTGGCTTGGCCTTGGTCAGTGGCAGGTCCATCTTAGAGCCAGCTGGCTTTGGCTTTAATGGACACAGAGGAAACTTCTAGCAGCTTCTTACAGAAACCACCCCTGTAGCCTCCTGGCTACCAAAACCTTGCTATGCAAACCAAATGCACTATTATACTGTCTCTTTTGCTACAGAGACACACTGAGATGTACTATCAGTCCAAATAAACACATGTTGATAGGATTTTAACATAAAAGCAGTGCACCCTTGGGTGTTAGTCCCCGTTTTTTGTTAAATAGTTTAATTCTGACAAATTACTGCATGCTTTCATGCAACACCGTCTCTTGTCCAACACAAGTAAAATGAAGAACGGGAGGGAAAAAAAGGAAAAAATGGCTTTTCTTTACAGAGATAACCAGCTCTCTTCAGATATATTCAAATCAGAAGACATGTGAAATACATATTCAATAATTTGATGATGAAAAAATGATAGCTAAGCCCTCTTGACCTTTTATGCAGCGCATTAACACAGTCTGCTAACACCTGGTTTGTAATTAATATGCTAATCAAGACAGCAGGGTTCACCAGTTGCCACGTTTCCATACAGATTTCCAGCTTTGTTGCCATGATGCCATCTCAATCAGTCTGCAACACTTTTAATGTAGCCTCCTCCTGCAGGAAGAAAATTGGTTTCAGATGTGAATGCTTCATAATGAAGCAATCCCTTAATGTATAGTGAATTTATTATGCATTATGCTGAAACTAATCCTCTTTCTTCTAGAAGTGTATGTGTGCTTAAAACTTAGATGCAGAACAAATGATATTCAGATTTTTCCCGAAATGAGATATTTTGGAATAGTTTACAATAAACAGGCAAATTGTCACAGCCATAGAGTTGAAAAAGCTGTTCACTCAATATGCTGTTTGCTTAGGTTCTGTCCACATACGCACACAAACAAATCATTTTATGTCATATATTTCATGTCCACTTGCAATATTAATACTGTTAGAATTACTGAAATGTCACCTGGAAAGCAGAAAAGCATTTGAAAACTGTCATGTGGATAAGGTTCCCATGGAAACCAATTTCCTTGATATCCATGTGTTCAATATAACTGCCTGTAATTTTGTTTGGAAACTCGTGAAAAAAAAAAACTGTAACAATAACTTGGAAAGAATTTACACATTTTTAAAAGATTATAAAAATATTCATTTAATGCACTGTGTGGCTCATGCAGTAGATAAGCCCTAACCTGATCAGCATTGATCACTTCAAGTCATAGCTGTCATGCTATGTATGATGTATGTGGTATGTTGACTTAGAAAACCAAAGGATTTTACCAGAGTAAACACAGTGCCTTGAGTTCTTTGTTCAGTATACAGAGGAGTTATACTAGAACAGAGAGGTTAAACACATTTGCAATGTAAAGTACAATGTCATTGAATCCCCTACTGCAAGTCCCTGTGACTGGTTACCTTACACAGTGCTTCTGTGTCACAAAAACATGTAACTCCAGGCTGCCCCTATCCAAAAGTACTTATGATAAAATTGGATGTGGCAGGCATAATTAGTGAGAAATTAAAGTAACTGAGATGCAGAGATGAAGCATTCTCATACGACTGCCTGTGATAAGAGTTAATAAAAGACATTTCCAAAGGAAATAGTCCTTGTGAATAATCATAAAGCTTATTCCCTAAAAAACAAACAAACAAAAAAACACCAATCAAATCCCAAAGCAAACTCTAAATGACTTGTTGGTATTTTGGGGGCTTGGTATTTTTTCATTCTAGTTTTGATTCCATAAAAACAACAAAAAGGCAAAATCTCTTTCTCTCTCCTTTCTCCAAAAATGAAACACAACACCCTCAGATACTACTAAACTGTAGCCAAGTAACTAATGAGACACATTGTCAGGACCCCTGTTTGTTATAAGGTCTCTTACGAAACAGTAAGGGCTTGAACTTCCTCAGTTTGCTGTTTTGATTTCCTCTTTGGTCTGGTTTTGGCCAGAAAATTCATCTTGTACGTAATAAACATCACCAAGTCCCGCTTCCTTTCTATTTTTCATCTTAAGAAAGTTGGGGTCATTAAGGATGGATTTTTTTAGCTTTGGTCTCCTTGTATCCTGGAATCACCTAAAGCTACATTAGTCACTTATATCCTTAGTTAACCTTAAACTTCTTCAGCCATCTCTTGTCTTTAGTCACACTATATCTTTAGCACTTCACATCTCTGTTTACTTTGTGAATGCTCCTGTTATTGAAGTGAGATGCTTCTTCAACAGGAATATGTATATCCATGTGAACTATGTAATAAATGGTGAGTATTTTTTCCTGTCTTTTTTCTGAAAATGAAAATCAAGTATCTGAAAGACATCTACATTTAGTTTAATAAACTTGCAAGTGAGGATTCTTTCTTCTGATGTTTTTCATGTGTAGCAGGGAAAATCCCCAATACCTAAGAAATAGGGAGAATATGCATTTGAATAAGATAACATGGTAATAAAGGAGAAAAAAAAAAGTAAAAATACAGAGTTTTTTTTCTTTCTTCAAAAACAGTTTGTGAAGAATTTAAATTGTAAGTCATTTTATTGTTTCAGTGGATCCCCACTTAGATTGTTTGCTGTCTTATAAGGCTGATAACCTAGATTTTCGGAGTTCCATGGCTAAGTTTTGAGCCCATATAAAATAAAAATAAGGAATGTGTTCAAAGCTTAAGATAATTCTTTTTGTTGTTATTGTTATTACAGCTGCAATGACAGAGTAACGGGTAAAAATTTCACAGAAAATGGAACCATATATTTTACCTCTTTAAATATATTCTACTTATTACAAAAATGTTAACCTGCGTATACTTTGCTACACTGCCCATCCAATTCAAGCCATAAACAGAAGATAATTTAAAACTCTTTATGTCATTTCCTGGAAGTAGACAAAGACTATATTATACTGCTGATAACTAGTCCTTAACGTCCCTGATTCTGAATTAACATCCTTAACATCTGTAATAGAAAAGGGCAAAAAAAAAAGTCAGAGAAGAGTGGTCACAAACTCTTTTGTGTCTCAGCCTCATAAGCTCCACAGTTCTACTGATTCATCATCCAAACTTTATTTAAAGTGACTAGGCTGATGCTACATTGGCTGCCACTTAGGCTCTGACTAGTGCTACTGCTGTGTATCATTAGAGCACCTCCTGTTGGACAGAAAAACGTCATTGCTGCTGGCTAGCACTGCAAAAAGATGTCATGTTACAGGAATATGTTTGGTGCCTGGAATAAGGTTTGAGTTGTCACAGTCTCATTTTACAAAAATAAAATAAAATAAAAAATAAAGGAAAGGCCAAAGAGACAGTTGGGGGTGAGGGTGGGGGGAAAGAGTGACTGGCTTACAAAAATGTACCTGGACCATTAAGATAAAAAAATCTGACATATTGAAGAAGTTGGAGTAAGAGCTGTCTTCAGACTGAGATAGAAGGTGACCTCTCCCAGAAAAGAGTGTCCCTGGAGTTCTCTGGCTGACACTGCAGTGGATATGTCAGCTTAAATACGCCTTCATTTAAGCACATATGTTTGTAGCTAATATCTCAAACCTCAGTAGGAATACAGAAACATACACACACAGACACAGAGAGATAAATACATATATTTAAACATCTATATATGATGAGGGATTGCATATGCATAAAAGTCTGGAAGAACAGAGATAGACAATGTTATGGAATAGGTAGGTGGCAAGAAAAGCTGAGAAAAGCTAAAGAAAACTAAGATAATTAGCTGAAAGAAAAAATTAAGCTCACTCCTCATTGTTTATAGGGCACATGACCTCAATTTATAAGAACCTCTTATATAATTTAAACTCCTAATTTCACATATCCTCAGAGAATTTGCCTGTACAGCTAAATTGATGTATTATTGCTAATGGAGGCTCATTTCCAGTGTGGAGATATCAAGCACATATTGAATAAATCCCTTTAAAGTCAGTTAGTTTTATAAATACCTCCTTTGTTCATGCTAAACTAATCCACATAGACAATTACTTCAAAGTAGCTTCTGTGCTATACATTTTCTACCCATTTTCTACCTACTTTATTGCACACACTTTTTTTTTGTTTTGTTTTTTAATCTGGGCATGTCCAGAGTTACCCTACACCTAAACTCCTAACAAAATAGTAAACCATAGGTAGGCAAAAGCCAATAATACCCTCTTGGATACTTTTCTTGTTCTTGCACTGTCCTTTGGCAAGAAGTTGCAGAAGTCATTAGATCAAGTCAATTTCTGAAACTATGGACCTTATGTAGCTCCATAATTATGGAACTCGGGCAGTTACATCACACAAGAATAACTCTTTTTATATATATATTAATACTAGTATGAATTAAAAATAACTCCAAAGAAATTGGTCTGTAACTGAGAATGACTGAAAAAATAACTACCTTCCTGGTTCTTTGAATTTTGCTCTTCATTCAGTTTTCCAAAGGAATAATTATTTATCCTCTGAAACAAAAAAAAAATCTTGCATTAGAGATTTTTTTATTTTATTTTATTTTATTTAATTACACATTAGAAGGTTTTTCTGGGCATTTGTGATTTGGGGTTTTTTTACCAGTGGTATTTTGGGGTTCTCGTTGTTTTTTGTTTTAAACCTAAATAAAGATAAGAGAATTCACAAAAGTAAGGGCAATTCAGTTTATGCTGAAGAATTACTTAAATGTTATGTATACTCTTTAACAATTTAATTTTTTTCTGTAATATTGTTATATATAATGATATGGAAGATCAACACTGACAAATGTAATGCTGAGCACCAAAGAGAAGATTTTGTAATGGACTTGGTATTCATGTTCAGAGTGTGTTTGTATATATAGATTTAAAGAATGACTTGTGACCCAAAATAGAGTTACACCAGATATGAATATAGTCCATCATTAGTGAAAGAAAGTACATCTGAAGAAAATTATGTGCTGAGTTGAAGACATGTGACAGAAAGATTTGAAATGGCTGCACGTGTCTGGAAGTGTGACATTTTGTGCTGGCAGGAGCAGAAGCAGGCAGAACAGACTGAAGAAAGTGCCTAATGAGGTTTGAAGAGAAAGGTGTTTTCGTGCCTGGTCCAAAACACAGCAAAATCCATTTGGATTTCTTTATTATTTTTTTTTTATTA
>KZ506126.1:0-13849 GCA_002844005.1 Limosa lapponica baueri
TGCTCTGCGGTCACGGCGGAGGGGACGGAAAGAAGGGGTCGGGGTGACGTGAACCAGCATCAGGGCTGGCGTCTGCCTCCTTTGCTAGGAGTTCTGAGAGACTTCACCCTGGGCCCGTTTCCTCCCTGGCTTATTTATGGGCAGGATCTTCCACAGGCTGAAGAAATAAACACAGAATTAGACCTCAGCGTGCTTGCCGGGGGGGGACATCTCATTTGGGATGGCCTCTACTGGTCCATTCTACGCATTGCCTCTTCCCCTTCCTCATTGATGCCGCCACCTTCTACTGCTCTGCTCCCAGCTGTTTCACCCCAGCCGCTTCCCAGCTCACTTCCCTCAGTCCCAGTGCCTTCCAGCGTTTTCCCTTGTCGCTGGCTGGGTTTGGTGGCCCCCAACTCATCTTCTCCCCTTTGCCAGAGAGGTGGAAAAGTCTTTTGTGTTTCAGTCCTACCTGACAAACCAGCCAGCAGAGGAGCTGCACTGGGACATTAAGTTGTTCCCACTCTTCCCCAGCAAAACTGAGCGTGGAGATGATTAACATCCCAACGGGTTTGGCAACAGCCGCTGAAAAAGTTCAAGGAAGTCACCCGGCACCGTTCAGAGGTTTATGCAGGAGCAACAGTGCATCTCCAAACCTGACCTCAAGCACTGGGGCTCAGGAGATGGCCCGTGGGTCACGTATCTCCCCACGCACGCCTGAAAGGTCAAAGTCTCTGTCGTCCGTCAGACCTGTACCCAATAGAGGGTATCAATTAAAGTGAGCACCCGGAATGACAAAGCAGAGGGAGAGCTGGGGGCAGAGGTGACAACGGAGCCTGAGCCAGCGAGTGCACGCTACGCTTCCCTCTCCCAAGCAGGAAGGGTAGACACTACGTGGAACACGTAGCCCTGCTGGAAGTGTTCTTACAGCATATCCCACTTCTCCTCCCAAACCAAGAGCTCGATACTCAGGATGACCTGGAGGAAGGTCTCGTATTTCCCAACCCCACCACACTACAAGGGGGAAGCAAAGCGCTAGCAGGACAGTTAAAACTAATCTGTTTGGATTTTTAAGATGGAATCCACTTCAATTACAGCCTCTAGCAATGGTTTCACGTTGCTCATTAGTCTTCTGCAGCCTCCAGAAGCAGCTGGTATTTTATGGCTCCTATCACACCGTACGTGCTAAAGGCAGCAGGGCGAGGAGAGGGAGGGAAGGGCCCGGAACAAATCACCGCCTTGGGTGGGAAGCAAGAGTCACCCCGAGTTACCAGCCCTGGTGCCCTCCCACACTAGATGCTGCAGGACAGGTTTATTACAAATCCAGGTACGGGAGAGGAGAAAAAGCACAGTTACGCTGACCCTGCTCTGCTCTCGGCAGCAGCGGGAGGTTGGTATGGGTGACTCCATCTTCAGTTCGTTAAGCTCACGCCGTGGGACGGGGCTTTGCAGAGGTGGGGACAAGCATCTCCACCCCTGCTGTAAGTGCCTATCACGCTTACCAGGTGCAGGTATCAAAGGGCTTTCCAAAAAACCTCCCACAACAGCAGCAAAAAGACAAGTCAGGCCCCTTCCAACCTGCTGAGTTTCTGCAAACTGAGATGGGCTCATACTTCTTCATCAAAAAAAGGCTCACCTCCGTCACCTTAGCTTCTAGGGACTAGGGAGAAAAATGCAGAAAAATATGAACGTAGAAACATTTTTCACCTCTTTTTAAAGCCACCAGCTCCCCAGTGAAGCTGGGCGGTGTCCTGCAGCGAACTCTCTGGCGTAAGGTGGAACTCTGCGGGTAACCACGCTGCAGAAAGCAACACCGCTGTTGTGAGTCCATGCGCGAAGGTACAGGAGGGGGATTCACACGGAGACCAGCTTTTCGCTAACAACAAAAGGACTCGAATCAACAGACAACACCAATAAACATGCAGAGCATGTCAAAAGACCTGAAGAAGACAAATACAACAGAAGAGAGAAAGTTCAAAACTTGACTTCTCTTGTCCTAGGTCTGAAGGTATCACTTTAACAGAACTTAAATGTGGCTTCTCCTGTTCATGCTCTAATGACTTCATGGTCCTTTGAGGCTGGGGGGTGGGGGGTGAGAAAAGGGGTTTATCCATCCGTCGGTTCAGGGTTGAGTTGGTTCAGTATCAGAGGCACTAAGCAGTCTCATCTCTTTTGGCATCAGTTTCCTTTCAAAACGGTCTTTTAGCTGTCCTGTTCCACTTTGTTTTCCCTCCTTTGAGGTCCAAGTTCAAACGCTGGAAACCGGGAAGTCTCCGGTACTGAAATATCTGAGAGGAAGTGAATAGCTCCAGCCATGCCTACAACGTAACAAGAAAGAGGTCTTTGTGCATCTTTGACGTTAAAGTATCACAGTTGACAGCAAAGGCAACAGCGTCTATTTTAACACCTCCCCACTAGAGCTTTTTTTCAACAGGTGAACTTAGGGCCTACAGAAAGGCAAGTTCACAGAATCACAGAATGATTTGGGGTTGGAAGGGACCTCTGGAGATCATCTAGTCCAATCCCCCTACCAAAGCAGGTCCACCCAGAGCAGGTCCCACAGGAACGTGTCCAGGCAGGTTTGGAATGTCTCCAGAGAAGGAGACTCCACCACCTCCCTGGGCAGCCTCTTCCAGGGCTCTGCCACCCTCACAGGAAAGAAATTCCTCCTCATGTTTAGGTGGAACTTCTTATGTTCAAGTTTGTCCCCATTTCCTCTTGTCCTGTCCCTGGGCACCACTGAAAAAAGACTGGCCCCATCCTCCTGACACCCACCCTTTCAGTATTTATAAGCGTTGATCAGATCCCCCCTCAGCCTTCTCTTCTCCAGACTAAGGAGACCCAAGTCCCTCAGCCTTTCCTCAGAAGAGAGATGCTCCAGGCCCCTCATCATCTTTGTAGCCCTCTGCTGTCCCCTCTCCAGCAGTTCCCTGTCCTTCTGGAACTGGGGAGCCCAGAACTGGTCCCAGTGCTCCAGATGGGGCCTCCCCAGGGCAGAGCAGAGGGGCAGGATGACCTCCCTCCACCTGCTGGCCACACTCTTCCTGATGCCCCCCAGGATGCCATTGGCCTTCTTGGCCACAAGGGCACATTGCTGGCTCATGGGCATCCTGTTCTCTACCAGGACTCCTAGGTCTTTCTCCTCAGAGCTGCTCTCCAGCAGGTCAGCCCCCAACCTGTCCTGGTGCAGGGGGTTATTTCTCCCCAGGGGCAGCAATCTGCACTTGTCCTTGTTGAATTCCATCAGGTTCCTCTCTGCCCAACTCTCCAGCCTGTCCAGGTCTCGCTGGATGGCAGCACAGCCTTCTGGTGTGTCAGCCACCCCTCCCAGCTTTGTGTCAAGAGCAAACTTGCTGAGGGTACATTCCATCCAGGCCGTTGATGAATATATTGAAGAGGACTGGACCCAGTACTGACCCCTGGGGGACTCCACTTGTTACAGACCTCCAACTAGACCCTGTGCCACTCATCACAACCCTCTGAGCTCTGTCTTTCAGCCAGTTTTCAATCAACCCCACTGTCCATACTGTTCATCTGTACTTTGCACAGGAATCCAAGTTTCACTTGAAAAGATCAAAGACAAGAACCAAGATCTCTCTCTGCTACCACCTTTTCAGCTGCACAACCTCAATCCTACTTCCGTTAAGAGAAAGTAAATCTCAATTTGGGACCGTCCCTCAGAATTTGAGCAGCTCTTGCTCCTCGTTTCACTGGTTAAAAAACAAAGGCAAAACTTTATCATACTTGCCATGAACAGATTCATTTGTTTGCTGTTCATCAAGAGGTCATCCAGAGCCTGAAGCAGTAACTCTTGGAGTGACAGACAACAGAGGCACCCTGGCAGCAGGGCAGCACACAAATACAAGCTCAGCTTTACGGTCTAGCTAGAATCCTACTTTATGACCAGCTAAGCACATACAAACAAAGGAACCTTCCTGAAATACAGCATCTGATGCAAATGAAATGCTTAAGACAATCCTGTAAGACGCACGCGCAACTTCCACTGAAAGCGTGCTCGTACGTGCAGAATGGGACAGCTTCACCCATAATTTTGGCTACAAAAAAAAACCCCAAATCAAGACTTTTTTTGTCTCAAATTTGAGACTCCTAGATTTTTCTTTTAAAAAAAAAAATCACTGAAATTGAAAAAAACCTGAAATAAAAGCGGTATGTCAGCATTGAGGCCCAAGTCATCCTATTGCTGGCGTTACTTCACCTTCTCAACAAACTTGGAAGCTCCTACACAACAGATTCCCTCTACCAGCGCGTGCAAGGGAGCTCTCAGGAAGAAGAATACTTACACTTTTCTCCCTTACAGCATTAAGACAATAACTCTGTATTTAGAAGGGGTGCACATAACTACTCTTCCCTCGCAGTCACACCTTGAAGCAGTTTATTTGTAGGATAATCCTATTCGGTCCCCTGTAATTTCCCGGGTTTGGGATAGGTGGCACACTAGGCTCATCGTTCATGAAGTAGAAGCCCTACTTTAAATCCTGCTTGGGTCTATGATTCCTTGGTACTGTGTTTGTCAAACGTTAAGGATGAGATAAGGAATAGAAAATAAACTACAAATAAAAATACAAAGCTCTAGGAAAGTATCTAGGAACATCTTTGAACTTACAGAAAAGCCCCTAAGGACTCTGCATTTCCTTTCTGTTCAGGTGATTTGGGTTCATGTTTAAAACCAGCTTTTCCTTGCTTTAGTATTGTAGCAGAGAAAGTCTAGTTCTGACAAACCAGCAACTACTTTGAGACCCCTTACCCACAGCTGCTCCTCTGCCCCGGCCCTCGGCGACAAAAACTGTTGCCCAGACTTCTGTTCCCTTTCAGCAAAGGGGCATCAGCCACAACAGTTATTTATTTAAGAATGACAGGGGCAGTGGCTTTACACTGGAGACTGCTGAAATGCAAGCAAAAGTTTAAGCTGTGATAGTGAATGGATTTCTATTCCATCAAAAGAAGCGTGGCCAGCAGGTCGTGGGAGGTGATTCTGCCCCTCTGCTCTGGTGAGGCCCACCTGGAGTCCTGTGTCCAGCTTCGGAGTCCTCAGCACAGGAAGGACATGGACCTGTTGGAATGGGTCCAGAGGAAGCCATGAAAATGATCAGAGGGCTGGAGCACTTCTGCTGTGAGGACAGGCTGAGAGAGTTGGGGTTGTTCAGCCTGGAGAAGAGAAGGCTCCGGGGAGACCTTATAGCAGCCTTCCAGTACCTGAAGGGGCTACAGGAGAGATGGGGAGGGACTCTTTGTCAAGAAGTGGAGGGACAGGACGAGGGGTAACGGTTTTAAACTGAAAGAGGGGAGATTTAGATTAGATACCAGGAAGAAATTCTTTGCTGTGAGGGTGGTGAGACCCTGGAACAGGTTGCCCAGAGAAGCTGTGGCTGCCCCATCCCTGGAGGGGTTCAAGGCCAGGCTGGATGGGGCTTGGAGCAACCTGGTCTGGTGGGAGGTGTCCCTGCCCAGGGCAGGGGGGTTGGAACTCGATGATCTTGAAGGTCCCTTCCAACTCTAACCATTCTATGATTTTTTTGTGTTCCCCATCTTTCTTTTAGGCAGAGGTGGTGGTAAGGGGTGGGTCTATTTTTAGTAGTAGAGGAACCCACCAAAGATTTCCCAACTCCTAAGAATGAGCCAAAGCTGCGAGGCTGCCCTTCTTTCCTGTCCAATACAATACCATTTGCAAGACCATCACTTTACCTTCAAAGAGAGAATAGGGTCGGTCAGGAATACGACATCCATGTGCACCATACTCCAAACACCATTCAGCAAACTGGGGGCAACATTAAAAAAAAAAAAAAATTATGATGATTTTTAAATTTAAGACTGTTGAATGCAAGCTTGAGTACCCGCGTATCTTTAAGAGGCACTAAACGTAAAATAGCGTTAAGCAGAGAGACAATATAGAAATCACTGTCTGAGATCAATTTGTCCCACTTCAACCACGACAAGGCTGCAATTAGGTTTTAGGATACGCATTTCCACAGCATGAATTTCAGTTTCATAACAATGTAATTAGGTGGGCTGTACTTAACTTCTGTTTTCTGTAAATCAACCGTTCTTACCTGTCGATGAGAAAGGCTACGAGAACAGATATACTCAAGCTTCAAGGGGAAAACTTTTTAATCCTGTAATATCACTTTCATATCTTGTCTTGTTGCTGAATTTATCCACACGCTCAGGACTCGGGGTTGCTAACCGCATTTTGGTTTTCTTTCGCTTCCATGAGCCAATTTAGAGCATTAAATCTCTGTCTGCCATTATTTAGTTTTATTTATTTTCTCTCCCCGAGCCTTATGAAAATGACAATTATGGTCATCACTATTTTGCTGCAGAAGATGGAATACCATTAAAAAGAGTTACCAGTGTCTGTTCTGTGTTTGACCAGCACTGCTGGAGTAGCTACATTGGACATACATGACTTAGGAACTGCATCTGGATCCATTTCATGGCAACCATCTACTTCTCCTTTATGGTTCCCCCGAGCATCCAGGGAGCCACAGGTTCCCCTGGCATTTCTGCGCTTGGAAGCAAATCACTGCCTATTTGAAATACAGCGCGAAGATTCCTGCAAAGCAAAGAACTGAGAGGTCTCTCCCTGCTCCCCCTGCAATTTGGGCAACCTGCGAGCCAACGGATCGTCCTACTCACTGGATGTGAGCATTCCCCAGAGCCATCAGTCCTTTCAATAGGAGGATAACGGGTGGCATCTCCTCCCTTCTTCCCTCCACTCTCTTCTGTTGAAATCTTTATCGGGGGATGGATTTTTCCTTCTCTTGGTAGGGGTGTGTGCGTGTGTGTGAATGTCTTGAGGAAACCCAGCAAAAAACCACGCGAACACAACCGTTGTGGTCCACGCTGTCACTGAGAACTGATGAAACATTTTTGCCCCCCGCCCCGAGTCCAAATCTTCAAACCAAGGTTTAATTTTCCACGTTATCTTGTCTTACATGCGCAGACAGAACATGTTTATGGCACGTTTCTAAACTACAACCAATTCTTCCAACATCCACATCTTATTGCATACAAGCCTGTATTGCTGCTGCCAGCCTGGGAAGTGCAACAGAAGTTAAAAAACGATTTAAAAACCCCAGGCTACTGAAGCACAACCATCGTTTAGAAGTTCATAGCTTCAGCACAACTCACACATCCAGTGAGCCACACTAATATCTTTGTTAAACCGAGGGGAAAAAATAAATAAATCTTCTAGCAGGAAGACATCTGCCGTTATTTGTCACACAGACTGGCCACGCTTGCCATCAGCAGTGGTTTAATCCCAACGCCGAGTGGCACTGGGCTTGGATGCTCTCTGTTGCCTGCAGCCCAGGATGCCACATCCCCTTTTCTCCTCTCACAGGCAGGCCAGCTAGGAGCGGCTCATCCTCCTGGGAGCCCGTCTGATAAGGCTGGAGAAAAGGTGTGAAGCTGAAAGCGAGAAGCACAAACCAGGGGTCTCTGTGAGCCACAGCCTTTCAAGCTCTTCTGGTTCGTTTGTGAAACGGTTTCATGGCTCCCAAGAGGTAACCAGGGATTCCTGGCCAGGCTCCTTCCCCTGGGCCTCATGTTTTTGGTGTGAGCAAGCACCCTGGGAGGGGAGCCACCTAGTTCTCTCAGATACATGCCCTTAGGTACCGACGTAACTGCATGTTTGCTTCCCTGCATGCTCTGGCTCAAAAAGAAAAGATTTCAAGAATGCCAGACAAGCAAATTCCTCTGCCCGTTTCAAGATCTCCCCTGCAAGAGTCTGAAGGGCCTGAGTGACTGCTGGAGATGCTAAAATGCAGAATGGCTGCAAATATGCTGCCAGACCTGCTGGGCACCTCCAGCAAACAGTCTTTGGCCACTGTGCCACATTTTCCTTCTCAAAGGGATTTCAGGTACGCAAATGAGTCTCTTCCTTCTTTGGCTTTGAAGCAGACACGCTTGCTTTCCTCTAGCTAGGTATGGAAGAACGTCAGGGCTCTCTTGGGCCAGAAAAGGAGCACCACCAGGAGCTGCCAGAGCCACAGAAGATGTCCTAGCACGGACGATGACAGGGAGAGCCCGACACCAGCGCCTGCTTGATGCTGTGGCTCACACATCAGCAGTAGCTAAATAGCTATGTAGGCAATACGAAACCTAATATCCATTAATTAAGCTAAAAAAAAACCCCAACCAACAAATCAAACAAAGCACAAGCCTTATGAGATGAGGAAACAGAGGCTGAGAAAGCCTTCCCCTTGGGGTAACTGCTAGCATTAACAGAGCTGACAGCAGAACCTGGACGATTCCAGTGGAAAAATTCTGAGTGTGTCTTTCTCTGCAATTTGTATTAATGAAAAAAAAAAAAAGAAATCTAAGTGAGCAATTTAATAACTGCAATTCAGAGCTCTAAAAGCCCCAAACAGACACTAGTCTGTAAACAAGTAATTACAGAAGACTACAAACAATATCGCTTGAGGAGCTGAGGGCGACAGCGGATCTCTCAATGGAATAATTAGCACCACATACCATTAGTCTGTTATTGTTCAGGCAGACTGACTTTCAGGCTCTTAATTTCTTTGGAATACGTGTTTAGTTCAGAACATTTGTGGGTTTCACTCTGCGTATTAGACGGCGCGTGCCCCACGTACACAGCTGAAGGCATCCAGTCAAGGGGTGAGACAAGGGAAGCAAGTGATGGGACGCCGTTGTCCCACCAGCTGCACAGCTTCAGCTCTAGCACACAACAGCCTACTCTGATCACAGTTTAGTCCTGCCACGGGTGTTATGACGTGAAAAGGGAACAGTAATTTTGTTAGGATGCTGCAGAGCTCACCTTGCAAGCTCGGTAGAGGTACTTTTTGTCCTGAGTTAGGTTATAGAGAGACAAGAAGGAGTAGCCATTGCCAGCAGTACCATGGCAGATCCCGTATCCTTTTCTCAATAAACCTCTCTGCCAGATGACATCGCTACAATCCATAGCATCTTTCAAGTATTTATCCTCTTTAAAAGTCTGTAGAATGAAAACAGAGAATAAACACACATAAATTGAAGTACTAATGAAAGCATCTCTCAGGTACAGCTTCCTTCTGTTTCACTGTCGGTGTGAGGGTTTTTCCATATATAACTTATTTTGAATTTTAATAATCCATTCATCATAGACTTGCCTTTCTTTTCTTACTAAGTTGTCTCTCCTTTCCCTGCATGGAAGGAGAAAAAACTTCTCAAGTTTTGCTTCTGAAATTAGGACCCCCAAAGGAAAAACTCGAGTTCAAGACCCTTGGTTCTACAACCTAGAATCTATTTGAAGGGTACCTGGTCTTTTTCGCTTCTCCCCCTCCCAAACCACAACATCATTTGATTTGCAATCAAGTACAGAAATGTACTTATTGCCTCCAAGGAGTGTAACAACAGAATACTGGCCATCAAATCTGGGCCTAAAGGGCTAGGTCCTGGTCTTCCTGAGTAATTATTCCTGGTTACTCGCCATCTGCCTTCAATTCCGTGTGAAAAATGCACAAGAATATCTCTCTGCGGAGCACAAGGCTATGCAAGTAGGAACACTCACAAGTACAAGTAGGAACATTCCGTTACCTTGATTAGTATTTCTATTGTAAACACTCACAAGCACTAGCCAGTTGGGGCAAAGGACCAATTTTGCAAAGTTTATTGCAACTAAAGTGCATTTTGCACACAGAGAGCAGAAAAGAAAAGCAAGTAATTTAGCTGAACACCACCAGATTTCCACCTTTATAAGGCTTCTTTTTTGCTCCCGTTTGCCTAAGTCACTCTACAGATTAACAAGACCCAAAAAAACCCCAATTAAAAAATGGTAACTGATGCACTGCTGTAGCCTCAGTCCTTCAGAGACAGCATCCCCTGCCAGGCTATTTAATAAGGTAATAGAAGCAATTAACATGCAAGATTCTTAAATCCACAAGCTTGATAAGGAAAGTCCCTCTTTCTGAACAGGGCTTATCAGCTACTTAGCTGTAACATTTCAAATTAAGGGCTGGCAACAGCACTTGATTTCCAGGACAAACACTTCTGTCTGTTATTGCAAGTCCCTGTGCTTGGTATGGAAGCAGAGCAGCAAAACATACTCCAATTTTTCGTATTGCTTCTTCAAAAAGTGGAATATAAAAAGAAAAGCATCATATGCCCCATCACCTTAAACAAAAAAAGAAAGGCCAGAAAGGAGACTGCTAAACAGAACTTGGTTCTATCCCTCTCATCTCCTGCAAAACATTTTGTGCCGGGGAAAGCATCGCACCGAGAAAGAAGTGGGGGAGAGGGTGGGAAGGGGTCTGCAGTGTTAACTCAGCCTCCTACCACAGTCCAAAGCAAAAGCAACTGCGACTGCTGCGACATTCAGCAACGCTGTGAGAGATTTACAGTTCATATTTCAGGTGGCTGCATGAGTAACTATTCCATAAACCGAGCCTGCTTTTCATCAGCCCACCCAGAGGCCAAGCAGGGAATCTGCCAAGGAGGGCTGCCAAAAGCAAGAATCAATTTGCATAAGTTTAATTAAACGGCACGCTTTCACACGTCACGCAAATCAGAAGTGCACAACGGGAGAGAGAGAGCAAACCTAGTTAAGGCTGGATAAGAGCGAACATTAGGCTTGTGGTAGCTCAGCGGTTATATTTATGCCCTAGAAGGGGCCTGGGATCTTTGCTCTGATGTTAAGTTCTCAAGAGCTATATCTTAATAACGGAGTAATTTATGGAAGACATTCTTTGGCAAGACACGTGAACTTTTGAAAACCAACATAATTCTTCAAACTCTTGGGATGAAAATTCAAAGAATTTAGGTCAATGTTCCCACACCCAGAAATCCAGTATCAAATTATTTAAATACACAGCTCTTCTCCAAGTCTAGTAACCAGCAGCACCCTGAGAAGCAATTTTTCCCCACTTATTTCCTCTTTACACCTCTTTTGAGATTTTTAGATGCTTAGCTTAGGGTTCTGGTTTGAAAGCTGAGATCTAGAACGATGTAAAATGCAAGCCTTACAATCTAACAGGCTTGCGTACACGTCTCTCTGTAAAACAGAGGTCTCTATGAACACAGAACGATTCACCTTATAAGCTTGCATGAGCATGTGGATGACTCCGGGGGCACCGTGGCACCAGTGAACCAGTCTGTCAGTCTCGTTGCTCAGTGACGACGGGTAGTTCCCAGATCTGAATTTTTTATGACGCACATAGTCAATGCTTGGCTTCACCAGCTCTGCCAGGGTCTCCTGGTCCACATTTGCAATTGGCTAAAGAAAACATTAAAAAAAACCCCAAAACAATCAAAAACGAAACCACCATCAAAACCATAAACAGAAGTAGTAACAAATTTTGTATCAGCATTAATTCTATGATCTATTTTCAAGTATCCCACATATGTGCCCTTGATCCAAATACTCTGAATCACTTCATACAGTTTTAATTAATGCCTGCTTACAATACCCTTGTGAAGAGCATTTTTACAGCTGCTGTAGAGACAGAGAAACTGGGGCACCAAGTCGTTATCTGTCTTACTGGAGGTGACACAGAAAGACTACGGAAGAATTGAGAAGAGAATATGGATCTCGAGACTCCCAGGCCTCTTTTTATACCTTAAAACAGAGGGAACAGGAGGAAGATGGTTTTATATCGCTCATAATACACACTTAAAACACAACGGGTTACCTGTCCTATTTCCAAATAAATGAAGAAGAGCGTATGCAGTAGCATACCTGGCAAAAGTTTATGAAGGTTGAAGTTTTCCATCATAAAAAAAACCTCCCAGAAGCTATGGGCTATAAATCTGCATTTCTAATTTCAGAAGCAAGAGCTGCTTCTCCAGGTAGCTAAACATCTTTGTACTACAAACTCATCCTTAGGTTGCTCTTCTGAATTTTCTTTCTCATTTCTTCTATTTAGTTGACATCCTTGCCAAAAGGAGAATATATCCATCAACCTGCATGCTCCTGGTAAGTAAAGGTGTAGAAACCGAGTACCTGCTGGGTCTGCAGTTGCTCTTTGTTGGCATCTCCTCCTCTGCCAGCCCATTTTATAGTATTTTCATAACAGAGCTCTCTGTTTTTACGCAGCCTACACGACTTCTGGAATTCCTGCAAGCTGTGGGAACAACTGTAGAAACTGGAGCCTAATAACTGAGCTTGTTTTTTTAAATGACTTGTCTTTGTTGCTGACTTGATGTCAGCTGATTTCATCGTTTCCCACCAGCCCCAGCCCATCTGCATTCAATAGGTGAGCACAGTCTCACAGCCAGATGAAGGAAGACTTGCAATAGCTGTATTTTCAGTAACTTGAAAAAAAACCAAAAGTCTCTATTTCACCTTAGCCAGGAAAGCTTTGCCGCACTTCTACCTACCAGGTCCCTCAACCTAACTCCACCTCGGCACTTTTCTGAGCGGAACACAAACCTTCACGCCGCTAATCAGAAGTACAGCCTGAATACAGCTTATCATGAAGAACACCCCAGAGCTGATCAGCCCTCACTCAAGATGGTGTCCTGTTGGGTAGAGAGGCTCTGGGGGGCTCTGATTTCACGCTGCGCCCCTGCAGCAGAAGGCAAAGCAGATGGGCACCAGCAATAAATGCCTTTGGTCTTGAGCTGTGCATGGCAAGTCCAGCCCAGCACGTCCGTTCTTGGGAGGTAAATCCAAGAAGAGCAGAGTTACAAAGCTCCTTCTCACTTTGTTCTTCTGAGAAGATCTGAGTACAAGTGAGTTCTTTGCGCAAGCTGTTGAGGTTCCCAGCCAAAAGTAACCTACAGGTTACCTCTCTGGTAACCTGGTGTTCTGCCTCTCTGGCCAAGAACAATGACAATGACATTTTTGCCTCAGGGTTAAGGAAAGGGGCTAGGATTAGAGATTCCCTAGCTTTCACTTCAGCATTCCCCCTCTACCGCCTGGATCACAGAATCACAGAATGATTTGGGGTTGGAAGGGCCCTCTGGAGATCATCTAGTCCAACCCCCTGCCAAAGCAGGCCCACCCAGAGCAGGTTGCAAAGGAACGTGGCCAGGCAGGTTTGGAATATCTCCAGAGAAGGAGACTCCACCACCTCTCTGGGCAGCCTCTTCCAAGGCTCTGCCACCCTCAAAGTGAAGAAGTTCCTCCTCATGTTGAGATGGAACTTCTTATGTTCAAGTTTGTGCCCGTTCCCTCTTGTCCTGTCCCTGGGCATCACTGAAAAAAGACTGCCCCCCTGGATGAGCTATTTAACACTGCTGAGCTCTTATTCTTCCAGTAGTCTTTTGTAAATAAATCCAGCAACACATGTTTCCTCATAAAGGTGTACAGAAATGATGATCGGTGACCTTCACATCTAAGGTGCTATGCTGGACACCCTTTTTTTTTTGTTACCAACCAACCACTCAACAAACCATCTCCTGAAGTCTTTGCTGAAAACACAGAAAAATTCTCCTCACTGGGTGTGGGAGGGATGGGGAAAGGATGGACTCCAATATGCCATCTTCTTCTGCAGTGGATGACTCAACTCTGCATGACTCACAATATTTAATGTACAGTGAAAAGACAGTAATCTAATGCTGCATAAACAATGGCTTTGTGGTAATTCTTAAAAGCAGCAATTACATGTAAAGAAAAAGATAGTTATGGTTTTAACATGTAGACAGAGTAGCTTTTGCTTAAACCAAAACGCACTTGTGCAATTATTTCTCCTATCAGCCTTGAATAGTAAATGAAGGACGGAGCCTTTAAAGAGGCTACATCAAAGGACCAGATGTTTCTCAGAGAATCTAGCAAAGCCAGGGAAGGAAAAATGGAAGCCAGGAAGATGAGGGAGTTGAAAGGGGGTGGACCACCTTGTTGAAGCAAGCAGAAGTGAAGACCTGTTGGAGTGAGTCCAGAGGAGGGCCACGAAGATGATCAGAGGGCTGG
>KZ506126.1:43611-55993 GCA_002844005.1 Limosa lapponica baueri
ATCTAAATTTCCCCTCTTTCGATTTAAAACCATTACCCCTCATCCTATCACTCCACTCCCTGATCAAGAGTCCCTCCCCATCTCTCCTGTAGCCCCCTTCAGGCACTGGAAGGCTGCTATAAGGTCTCCCCAGAGCCTTATGGTTGCACTCAGTGATCTCAGAGGTCCTCTCCAACCATGACGATTTTGTGATTCTGTGATTCTCTTCTCCAGGCTGAAAACCCCCAGCTCTCTCAGCCTGTCCTCATAGGAGAGGTGCTCCAGCCCTCGGAGCTCCTTCGTGGCCTGCTTGCCAGCAGCAGTAAAAAAGCTGGCGGGTCATGCATTTAATTAAGGTGAAAGAAGAGCCGAACCTACCTGTGTATCTCAGTTGATTACCACTAATTGCTCTGAGAGCCCTTGGGACTGCAGCATTTGTAGAAGCATAGAAAGTCTCATTTTCTGCTGTATGTTACGGACGTGTTCCTGCAAGCTGTGGCAAGCTTTTCTGATGAGCGTATAATTTTCAGAAGCCTGGATCTGAAACCGATTTAGTAAGATGTTAATGGAGCATTCACTACTCAGCCAGATTCTCTCCTTCTCACGCATGCTGCTCACGTATTTTACTAGAAATATAACATTTTTAGGTGGACTTCTGCTGGTGGAAACATTCTGTGCATTGCCTGATGCTGTGGAGATCACCAGGCAGTGCTCTTTTCATCCTTCCCTGTGGGGCCCGCGCCCCAACCTTAGTCATGGAAACGGAAACTGTCTCATCTGGTGCTTTAGGTCCAAGCCTGGAACGAGATTGCAGCGTAAGGAGATAGATAGGGGTCAACAAAAGGATAAGCATTTTTCCCTCCTCACGATGAAAGGCCAAAGGAGAACCACATTCATGTGGAAAAGTTCCTAGCACAGCCTTCCTACAGGAAGAGATTCCATATGGATACCAGCCTCTTGATTTAGGTATAACAGATCCCTCTTTTAACCTTGTGGGGAACAGCTGGTGGGTTTTTACAGAAGAGGAGGGATGACCAAGGGAGTCAGAGCCCCCTTATTATCATTGCCTGGTGCAACCTCACTTACATGGTGCAAGATGGAGACACAGGGACAAGGTTGTGCAGCTCATCCCTTCCAGCCCTTCCCAGTCAGTGCAGGGCTTCATCTGCCCCTGCGGGGGTGTACAGTGTCCACCACTAGCATTGCTTTTCCTGTGACTTCTGCATCTTGAGGTCGGGAAGAGGGAGGGACAGAAAAAAGCAGCAGCTCCATTTTTTTCCATTAATAACTGAAATGGTCCACGTTACCTAAAAATCCATTCTGCCAAACATGCCTCGATGATATTACTTTTGAATTCTTCTTGGTCTCCAAGTTCTGATTTGCATCTCTAAAAAAAGTCCTATTTTGTCAGAAAAGATGAGGAAAAATGTCAGAGTTCCCAAAATTAAGGTGACTAGGATCTTGAACAGAAATCAACTACTGTTGTAACAAGGCTAAAATCCCTTCAGCGATGTAAGTAACAAAGAGCAAAGAAAAAGATGTGTTATTTTTTTAAATAAGGTAAAGAGAAGGTTAACAAAGTACTAGGGAGATTAAGGGTATTTTGGTTTAGGCATTATGTAGGTTTAATGAATGAAAAAGCAAAAGCAAAATGAATATTTTGGCTAGTTTTTCAGTAACACAGCGGTTACAGAATGTAGCAGCGAAACAGGGTAATGGGGAAAAGTGAAGGAGAACAAATTACTAGATTCTGGGTTTGGGTTGAAACAAAACTTAAATTCCTTAATACCCTGGGCAACTGGGATCCTAAAAGCTGGCAAATAAAAGTGCAATTCCCTCAGTGATGTGCAGTGATCAAATTAGGCAATACTGTGTGGTTGGAGAATGGCACATCTAGGATCTGTTTAACGAATAGAGAAGTAATGAAGTGCTCCATTACCAACCATTAGCATGACCACAGCAGGATGCAGAGTTTTAGAACAAATGTTGAAGAAAGGATTAATAGGGGAGACAGAGATAAATGGAAATGGGAAAAAAAAAAAAAAAACCAAAACAAAAAACACCATGGGTTTGTAATACATTGCTCACGCTGGAGAAACTCATTACTGTTCGTTGATGAGAAAAGCAGGTCTGTAGCTAAAGGATGTACAGTAGCTGTTGCTCGTTTGTCCAGCTGCAGTAGCATAACTGGTAATTTCCCGTGTAGCCCAGGAGCAGATTAATACAATTATTATACAGCAAGCAAGGATCTAGCAGGTGGGGAGGCAACAATGTGGTGTTGTCAAAGGGGATGCGTGGAACTAGAAGAAAAGAGTAGCCTTGATAGTAAGGTAATAGAGGAGTGGATTTGGGACTGACCCTAATGGACATTTGTATTGACAATGTTTGTACAGAAAATAAGAAAACAAAACCCCCAGTTAATTTTGCAGAGAACAATCAGAATGTTGTAGTAGAATACTTTTAAGGGATAGAAATGTGCAGCCGTGAATGTGGGGTTGGTAGTTTCAATAGGGACAAGGGTGTATTGACCACAGTACGAGGTCATAGTAGTTCTGCCTGCAGTAAAGCTGGACAGTCATGGTTAAAAAAAGATCCATTAAGCTTGAAGCAGAGGCAGAGAATGGGAACAGAGAGCCTGTTTCATGAGGAAAGCCTAGACCACTCTGTCTTCTTCAGCAGAATGAAGGCTGAAGTGGTGTATAGTTGCTGTTCGTCAGTACGAGAAAGATATAAAAATAGATCTGTATCTATACTAGGGGGGAGACAGAATGATTAAGGACTATACTCCCAACTGAGCAAAATGGTTATGCGCTGCCCATGATGAAATTCAGGCTAAAACAAAAAAGAGGCTTAACTGTAAGAGGAGGAGGGTTTTGAAGCAGCCTTTCAGTGAGGCTTTATAGAAAGAGCTTGATAAACACCTTGAAAAAAAGGGCTATACGTGGTTGTTGTGAGCCAGTAAACCTTGCAGTTATGTGCCTCTGAGAAGTAGAGTGGTCTCAGGGGATGTGAAAGAGCTTCTCCTTATTCATTCACAGCTTCTAGTAGCCAGTGATTAAGAGAGCATAGGGTTGTTTTTTTCCTGTCATAAAGTTCCTGCTGAGAGAGGTATGCTGGCAAGTGAGATGTTTGCAATACTCCCTGAGCTTCTGGGTGAGATTTCCTACAGCAGGCTTTTAAAGTCTAATTGTCATTAACAGTTCTGCGCATGTGGTGTTTACGTGGGGAGGGAGAGCAGGCATCTCAACCTGCTTCAAATTCTGCCAGGGGAATGACGAGCCAAATCACTGGGCTGACAGATAAGAGAAAGTTAGAAAAGGATGGAGCTAGGCAGCTTTCCATTTTATGGCTTGAAGGGAGATTTCTGTCTGAAGTGAATTCCCCATTCCGACAGTTTCCTGACATGTGTTTTCATTTCCGTAGCTCTCTCCTGCTGTTTAACTGTACAAATATTTCTGTCATCCAGCACTGAGCTTCCAGGTCTAACAGTAATGAGAAGACAGCTGAAATATGAAAGTAGTGCCCTCCTGGAAACCATTTAAAATCTGTCAGTCTGACATAAAAGAGGCTACTAATAGTGTCATGTTGAGATTTTTCCTAACCTGAACAGGTGAGGAATTTATGTGGGGTGTGTTCCCTTTTTTTCCCCTCATATGTTCTAGCTGTGAAGAGCATTTTGGGTCACAGAATAGGGGAATGACTTAGCTATTGTATAGTACCTCCATCACTGCTGGACTGGGTGCCGTTCACCATAGGGCTGAAGGGTACCAATATGAATATCCCTCTCCAGTTATGAAGATGCTAAGAAGAAGTCATAGAGTATCGAAGCTTGTATGCTTGAGCAATGTGAGTGGTGGCTGCTAACGCCTTAAAAAAATCTAAACTCTACTGGGGTAACTGCGCTGACTGGTTTAGGTTTCCTTATGCAAAAAAATTGATTAACATTACATCTCAGTTGCCACATCACCTCAGAATTAAGCAGATCACCTTTACAAATTCCTAGAGTAATGTTGACCATTACCGAATAGCACAGGTATTGTATCCAGGCTCAGGTGGGACGTGCTTTGCAGGCTTTTCCATATCTTTTGCTTGCCCAGAAACTACAGCAGCTTTCAGACACAGGGGTTTCTTAACACACTGGCCCACCTTCTGTAAAAATGATAGATTCCAAGGACTAAGGGGGAGGAAATGGTTGCAAAGCTATTGATCACAGTGCACTATTTTAAGAAAAGGACACCGTGACAAAAGCAAAATAGAGATGATGGGCTTCAGTAAAGCAGATGTTGATAAACTCAGGGAATTCGTAAGCAGATTTTCTTGGGAAGATAATTTAAAGATAAAGAAGTGCAGGAGAGATAGCAATTACTGAAAGAAGCTGTATTTAAGACACAACAGAAAATTGTTGTGCTGTGAAGGGGAAAGGAATCAGTGTAAGAAGAAGGAATAGCTGCAGGAGAGGCTTTGTAAAGTCTTGAATATTAAAAAAAGATTTATTTACAAATTAGGAACAAGGACATCTGGCTAAAGCTGAGTAGAAAAAAAGTAGACCAAAAGTGTAGGGTTGAGCCTAGGAAAATAAAGTACGCAATGACTTACTACTATTGAGAGTGATAAAAAATTAAGGTGAAAAGATTGTATGAACACTACAAGAACAGAAAAAGGGAAAGTAAAATTTAGATCCATTCCTTAATAGGGGAGGATTGCAAGTAATAGACCATGATAAGAAATCCAAGATATTAAATGACATCTTTTTTTCAGGCATGACATAAGTTGTGAGCAAATGCCTAAAGCAATTATGTTGTCTACAAGAGCACAGATGGACGAGTCTGAGTAGGGAAAGAAGAGGGTAGAAAATATTTAATGTGTTCTGTATGTTAAAGTTAGAGTGGCCTGGTGGAATTTACCCTGGAGGAGTTGGAGCGGGTCCCGAGAAGGGCAATGGAGCTGGTGAGGGGTCTGGAGAAGAAGTCTCATGAGGAGAGGCTGAGGGAGCTGGGGGTGTTCAGCCTGGAGAAAAGGAGGCTGAGGGGAGACCTTCTCGCTCTCTCCAACTCCCTGAAAGGAGGGTGTAGCCAGGGGGGGTCAGTCTCTTCTCCCAAGTCCCAGGCGATGGGACAAGAGGAAATGGCCTCAAGCTGACCTCCAAGGGTAGGTTCAGATTGGAGATTAGGAAAAATGTTTACACTGTGAAAGGGTTCTTAAGCCTTGGAATGGGCTGCCCAGGGAAGGGGTTGAGGCACCATCCCTGGAGGGATTCAAAAGATGGGTTGACCTAGTGCTTAGAGACATGGTTTAGTGACGGTTTTTATCGGAGTTAGGTTGATGGTTGGACTAGATGAGCTGAAAGTTCCTTCCAACCTGGACAATTCTATGAATCTATCTAAGAAACTGAAAAGGTATCTGAACCATTAGCAGTCATTAGTAACAAAAGAGGAGAAGGTTCTCTAGGAACTAGAAGAAAACCCACAGAACCCACCCTTCAAAAGAGGAGAAGCAAGTTTCAGGGGTATAACAAGTCTATCTGTGTTATCCTGAAAGATATACAAGACTAAATTATTAAAGAATAAATGTATAAGTACCTAGAGAATAATAAGGTAGCAAAACCAGCTCAAGTAGATTTGTCAAGAATAAATCATGTCAAACTAACCTTGTTTCCTTCTTTGACAGGATAATTATTCTTGTGGATAAAGGAGAAGCCACAGATATGTCTTGACTCTACTAAGGTTTTTAACACGGTCTCACCTAACATGCTCTTAAGGAGACAAAAGAAATGTGTGTCTACCCAGTCATAATACAGTGAGCACACACTCATATGGTTTGATGTTAAACTGGGAAGGCATTAAAAGCAGGGCTCTGCAGAAATCGTATTTCTACTCAGGATTTTCTGTACCAACTCAAATCATGAAATGCACAAGTTTTCAAACAACAAAAGGCTGGTTGGGATTACAAGCTCTTTGAGATACAGGATCAAAATTCAGAACCATATTGAGAAATAGCACAAAAGGTCCAAAACCAACTAGGGAAAATTCAGTACTCAAACACTTACACTTGGGGAAGGGAAATAAAAAATAAATTATAAAATAGGGAAGGAAGAGACGTGCTTGCTCTAATGGAGCCATCCAATGGAGCCATGACAAATGAAATTGTCACAATATGATACTGTTACAAAACAAAGCAGTTCTCATGCTGTGTGCTGCTGACAGAAGCGTTGTAGGTAACATATAACATATGCAAAGTAATTACCCTTCCCTGCTTGGCCCTGGGATGCCGATGTTGGCACTGAACAGTTCTGGGCGCCACACTTTCTGAAGTGTTGCCAAACTGGGAGGAATCCAGAGGAGGGAAATCAAAAGGTAGTGGGTAAAGAAAACACGGCCAGAAAACAAGACCCAAAGACATGACTTTTGAGAAAAGACTGAAGGAAATGGCTTTGTTTGGTATAAGAAAGAGAAGATTAGAGACAAGTTGTAATAATAATAATCCCGTATTCAAAGTCCTGTGAAAAAGAAAGGTGGCAATTTGCTCTCAAAGACTCTTGCACATAGACTGTCAGGAACTCAATGAATTTGCATTGGCAATATTTTAGAGTTTGGTATTAGGAAGTATCTGTGGTACAATGCCTAAATATGCTGCACAGAGGAGGGTTTTAAGATCAAGCTAGACAAATTATTAGACGAGGTTTAGGTATAATAGCCCTATCCTTCAGAGAAGAGAAAGGACTGTGTGATCCCAGAAGGTCCCTTGCATTGCCATTATTCTATTAAATTAAGACCAGGAACACAGCAGGGTTGACTGTTATTATCTTTGCAGATAATTTTCAGTTCCAAGCTTCAAATATACAAGGCTATAATAAGGCCTCTTTTGTTTTATATGGATGTTAGACAACCACAAGCAAGAAAGGAATGTGATTAAATATTTTCTTTAAACTGACTTTAATTTGGGGGCAGTTAAGGAATAATGATACGTGGAGAACAAGATGTAATTAAGGAACTGTGGGAGGCCTGTAAAGAATTTAATCTGGTGTGTATAATGAAATCCCAGTAACTTCAGCAGGCCGGTCGAGCTGGTAGCCTGGTTAGCAGAAATCAGGCTAATTGCGCGTAGCCTGAAAGACCATTCTTAGGATTGTTGTGGAAAAGAAAATGGAGGATGAGACAGAACACAACCTTACTGAGAAAGACCAAGCGTACAAGAAACCAGAAGGCAAAAACAGGTGAGGACAGGCTGTAGGAATCCTGAAGACCTCAAGAACCAGAAGCAATAGCAGAGAAACATGTTTAAGCCCCAAATCTGCTCTGTATTTATTAACCAGGGCAGAGACTGTAAAGGCTTCCAAAGTTATCATTTACTCATTTGTATTCTCCAGCCGTGTAAGGTGGTCGCTGGAGAGCTATGACCCTAATCCTTTCAGGAAGCTGGGAACGTAAAACCTGACTTCATGCTGTCACTTCAGTCCTGCTTTGTTTGTAAGGGCTCTCCCAAAACAAAGGCTCTGTATGTAAAGATTGCACCAGTGCTGGTTTCACTCAGGTCTCTAACACAGCAGCAGCAGCAAAAGGCATTGCTTGATAGCTACCCCAGCCCATGCGCTCATCAGAAAAGCTCTGGGTTCCTGAATGCCAGTGGTGGAGCCCCAGATTTGAGATGTAGCACAGGAGTTCCCTGAGCCATGCTGATGACACTGCATTGCAGTCGAAGTCTTATGGAGAAGAGCCAGCAGCTCCTGAGGTAGTTGAAGTTCAAAGTTGCACAGGAGTTGGCAGGCCTCATCAAATGGTCTTTAAACTAAGTTTGAAGGCGGGGGGAATCCATCAGCAGTGACGCAAGGGTCATCGATGGGAACTATGGCTGAGCCTGGGAATGGTCAGCTAGAAGTTAGGCCTTCCTACACCAAAAAGGTGGTGGGACCAGTAGCCCAGCTGAAGTGCTTTTACACTAATGCACGCAGTGTGGGCAACAAGCAAGAGGAGCTGGAAGCCATTGTGTGGCAGGAAAGCTATGATGTAGTCGCCATCACGGAAACGTGGTGGGATGACTCGCACGACTGGAGTGCTGCAATGGATGGCTACAAACCCTTCAGAAAGGACAGGCAAGGAAGGAGAGGAGGTGGGGTGGCCCTGTACGTTAGGGAGGGTTATGAATGTCGAGAACTAATTGAGGGTAATAGTAGGGTCGAGTGCCTATGGGTAAGAATCAGGGGGAGAGCCAGCAAGGCTGATATCGTGGTGGGAGTCTGTTACAGACCGCCCAACCAGGATGTAGAGGTAGATGACATATTCTATAAGCAACTGGGAGAGGTCTCAAAATCGCTTGCCCTTGTCCTGGTGGGAGAATTCAACCTACCAGATATCAGCTGGGCACAAAATACAGCTGAGAGGGAACAGTCGAGGAGGTTCCTGGAGTGTGTCGGGGATAACTTCCTGACACAGCTGGTGAGGGAGCCGACTAGGGAGGGAGCACTGCTGGATTTGCTGTTTATAAATAGAGAAGGACTTGTGGGGGATGTAACGGTTGGTGGCCGTCTTGGGCACAGTGACCATGAAATGATAGAGTTCTCAGTTCTCAGGGAAGCAAGGAGGGGAGCCAGCAGGACTGCCACCATGGACTTCCAGAGGGCAGACTTTGGTCTTCTCAAGAGCCTGCTCAACAGAGTCCCTTGGGAGGCAGTCCTGAAGGGCAAAAGAATCCAGGAAGGCTGGACGTTTTCCAAGGAGAAAGTCTTAAAAGCGCAGGAGCAGGCTGTCCCTGTGCGCTGTAAAGTGAGCTGTTGGGGGAAAAGACAGACTGGCTGAAGAAAGAGATATGGTCACAACTCAGGGAAAAAAGGAGAGTTTATGGTCTTTGGGAAAAGGGGCAGGCCACTCAGGAAGATTCCAAAGGTGTTGCAAAGCTATGTAGGGAAAAGATTAGAAAGGCCAAAGCCCAACTAGAACTTAACCTGGCCTTGGATGTTAAAAACAAGTAACAAGAGGAGGACTTGGGAGAATCTCCATCCTCTATTGGATGCGGGAGGTAATATAGTGACAAAGGATGAGGAGAAGGCTGATGTACTTAATGCCTTCTTTGCCTCTGTCTTTAGTAGTAGAGTAGGTTGTTCCCTGAGTACCCAGACCCCTGAACTAGCAGACAGGGGCGGGGAGCAGAATGAGGCCCCCGTAATCCAAAGGGAGGTGGTGAGGGACCTGCTCCAACACCTAGATATAAACAAGTCTATGGGGCCAGATGGGATCCCCCCGAGGGCACTGAGGGAGCTGGTGGAAGTGCTCACTGAGCCACTTCCCATCATTTACCAGCAGTCCTGGCAAACCGGGGAGGTCCCAGCTGACTGGCGTCTAGCAAATGTGATGCCCATCCACAAGAAGGGTCGGAAGGATGATCCAGGCCTGTCAGTCTGACCTCGGTGCCTGGGAAGGTCATGGAACAGATCATCCTGAGTGCCATTATGCAGCACATGAAGGACACCCAAGTGATCAGGCCCAGCCAGCACAGGTTCATGAGGGGCAGGTCCTGCTTGACAAACCTGATCTCCTATGTCAAAGTGACCCGCTTGGTGGGTGAGGGAAAGGCTGTGGATGTTGTTTACCTGGACTTTAGTAAGGCCTCTGATACAGTCTCCCACAGTATCCTCCTGAAGAAACTGGCTGCCCATGGCTTGGCTGGGAGGACTCTCCGCTGGGTTAAAAACTGTCTGGAGGGCCGGGCCCAGAGAGTGGTGGTGAATGGAGTTAAATCCAGTTGGCGGCCGCTAATGACTGGTGTCCCACAGGGCTCGGTATTGGGGCCAGTTCTCTTTAACATCTTCATCAATGATCTGGACAAGGGGATCGAGTGCACCCTTAGTAAGTTTGCAGATGACACCAAGTTAGGTGGGAGTGTCGACCTGCTGGAGAGTAGCAAGACTTTGCAGAGGGACCTGGACAGGCTGGATCGATGGGCCGAGGCCAATGGGATGAGGTTCAACAAGGTATCTGCTCATCTTTCCTCTTTCCTTCAAGGGCGACAACCCAGAAGACGTGCCAAACCCCAAACAAGAGGAAGAGGTCACTAAACAAACCTCCTCCCACCAGGGTCCCCTCTCGGAAGCAGTGAGTCCCACAGGAGAGAGGGAAAGGAAATGGGAAGCCTCCCACAGCTTCCTGAAACCAACCAGGCAAGAAAACCCCACGTGGTCAAAGAACGCACGTCCAGAGGACACCAAGAAGGGCAAAAGCCCAAAGAAGGGCAAAAGTAAAGGAGAGAGGAAAACTAGGTAGGTCTGTTTGGAAAACAAATCTGATACACTTTGAAAAGGAAAATGTGTCCTATGTTTGTCTTTGGAAGATAGATTCCTGCAACCCCTTTTCAGGATTACTGTGAAGGGTAAGATGTTTTCCTGAGTTTGGTGGCAATGGCATAATGTTTTTTTCTGAACTTTTTTGGGTTTTTAGGACAACTACAAGGAAGCAAAAAAGTGGAGAAAAAATCCAGACTTCAGGTATGACATTTTTCCAATATTTACTCACTTCCCCCATCGCTAGTCCTACTTCAGTAACAGATGAGAGAAGCTGAAACTTGATGACCAGGGAGTTGTTTAGAACAACTATTCCTATGCCCACATTGCCGGTAGATCAGCACTTGTGCGGCCAGGTTATGAGACTGTATCCTGCGACCGTTCCCTGCTGGGATCACGTCCCACCTTCCAGGGTTCAGTGTCAGCTTCCTTCTGGAAAGGTATATTAACAAGCAGCTTTGGTTGTAGCCAGCCGGTGGGCTGCATGTCAATTCCTTGTCCGAATTGCCAGCTGGTGATCTTACAGTGATGAACGTGACCTGGAAGGAAAAGTGCTTTGTTTTACGATGTGCTCTCATTTCACTGCCTTCCTCCATTTTTCTGTGCGCGCATATCTCTCTCTCCACTAATACATGTCCATCTGTCTGTCTGCTAAGCCTCATTGCACCTCGCTCTATGTGCACTTTGGCACATGAATCATTTTTGATCCCCCCTCGTTATGTTTCTTTTCACTCCCTTCCTCTCTTAACAGCCATTCCTTTAGAAATGGGGAGAGCAGTGGGCTGCGAGGAGATGTAAATTAGTACATGCTCAAGAACTCTCAGAGGTTCTGCAAGGACTAAAGATGATTTCTGCTGTGAGACAAGTAGGTGAGACAGCTTGGAAGAGTGACTGGAGGAAAAGAGCGTGGGAGAGACTGGGCAAAGGCCAGTTGGGACTACAGAGCACAAAGTCCGACGAACTCCCCACGAAGGCAAATCAGTTCCCTCTGGTCAGTGTTTCTTCCTTTGTGGTTCTTGGTGTCTGTTTGTCTTCTCTGCCCTTTTATCTCTTTGATTCCTCATGCTTCTTTTTGTTCCCTGCTTTCCTGCCCTCTTTGCCTCATGCTCATGGTGGTTCTTTCCAGGAAATGGCGAGAGTGGCAGTGGGCTGCTTCAGATACTATCCCCGGTGCTTCGTCAGTGGGAAGGAAGAAAAGCAACGCAAGCCAAGCCTCCTGGACCTCAGATGCAGGGGAAGAAGGAAAAGATGGACACATGGCAGAAAAAATTACCCCGCTGGCTTCAGTTCCATTCATAGCCTCCTACTGTTGTAAACGTAATTACTGCTGGGATAGAAAGTGTATTCCTCAGTTCACAACTAGCAACACCAAATAAACGTTGATCCTTGGCAGCCCAATCTCCATTTTTCTTGAGCGACTGAGACAACTTTTCAGGGAGAAGACCTGTAGTTCGCAGCAGAAGGCAAAGAAATACACTGGAATTAACACCATAATGGCCAGATGTGGCCTACGCTTCTCTCGAGGGTCAGGAAAGCTGCTCACGCAAGCAGCTTGGAGAAGGTTGCAGGGGGACAAGGGGTAGAGGGCAGCGTCATGGAGTGGGCACAAAATCATAGTAGCAAGCACAGGTTTTATTTCTGCCAGTGAAGTTCTAGATGGATGTGGGCAACTCCTTCTTCATTCCTCAGCTGCTTCATTTGTAGAACGAGGACCGCCAGAGCTCTTTTGAAAATGGGGACTGCTTTCCTCTGGGGACACGTTGCTGTCATGTCCCAAGGTTGGGGGGGACTCAGGTCCGTGGGCTTCCGATGTCAGAATTGAGGGGAAAGGCCACCAGAGGAGTCCAAACAGCAATTAACATTTATTAACCGACCTAACCTTGCTGAAGTGTAAGTAGACTTCAGGCTGTGAGCCTCCTGCCACCGTGTCTTTAAGCCGCCATTTGGAAAACCGAGGGAGAGACAAAATGGCGGAGGGGTGCGGAGAGAGAGGGAAGACACTGGAGTGTCAGGGGCAGTTGTTCTCTCCGGAACGTTCTGGAAGCTGGCCGGGGAGTTGCGGGTGATGGGCTGCCCAGCGAGGACTCGTGGCCCTGCGAGGTAAGGAAGCCGCTCCGGAAAAGCGCTGCCCCG
>KZ506126.1:116393-130546 GCA_002844005.1 Limosa lapponica baueri
TGCAGGAGAAGCAGTGGAAGGGACCGGGGCCCCAGCAGCCCACGTCCGAGCACAGGGGGTCACAAACGTGCCTGGCAGCAGCTAGGAGAGAAAGACAAGAAAAAAAAAAAAAAAGCCATTAACTTCAAGGCAGGAGAGACAGCAAACACAGCCCTGCAAGTGACTGCATCCTGACCAGCCAGCTTCTCCAACCTGGTCCGAAGTGGACATGAATGGCCCTGGCAGCGTGGAAGAGGAATATTCATACTTCTCTTCATTGCCAAAGCCTGAAATTAAGAGTGACTCCGGCCTTTCAAAGTAAGAACGAGCTCCTCTGGGACAGCTTAAGAGTTGTATAATAAAGCTAAGCCAGTGTAAGGCTGAGCCAGTTGGGGTTGTTCAGCCTGGAGAAGAGAGGGCTCCAGGGAGACCCTACTGGGAAATTTTCAATATATAAAGGGGCTTATAAGAAAGATGGAGACAGACTTTTTACCAAGGCCTGTAGTGACAGGACAAGGGGCGATGGTTTTCAACTGAAAGAGGGTAGATTTAGATTGGACGTAAAGAAGAAGTTCTTTACAATGAGGGTGGTGAGACACTGGAGTAGGTTGCCCAGAGAGAAGTTGTGGATGCCCCATCCCTGCAGGTGTTCAAGGTCAGGTTGGATGGGGCTTTGACCAACCTGGTCTAGTGAAAGACATCCCTACCCACGGCAGGGGGTTGGACTAGATGATCTTTGAATGTCCCCTCCAACTCAAACCATTCTGTGATTCTATGATCAATGTCCAAAATACAACAAATTCATAGTCTGCAAAGAGAATTCTGCCCAGGGACCACTGCAGTCAACAGAAGCATGGTTGAACAACAGCTTCAATCTTGCCAAAGACATCCAATGTTTGGACTTAGCTTCTGTGTCCTTCAACCTAAGTGGCTTCACTAGGCCCATAGTGGTGAAGCAGCTCCTTCCCATCTGCTGGACACCGTGAAGTCCACATCCTCGGTGGGAAAAAAAAAAAATCCCACTTTTCCCTCAGCATCTTCATTAAAGCAGTAGCACTGATGACTTTTGCAGCCAGGGTAACAGAGAGAAAAAAGCCTTGCTCGAGTCACTCTTGCATTTTAGCAAGAGGGGGTAAGGCGGCAGTGTTGACTTACCACATTCATTTTTATTTCTGTTCTGTATAATCTTTGTTTTCTGGCTCTGAGTTGCAAACAGGCTGCGCCAGTCCATGGTGTCAGCGTAGCAGAGGTTCTTGTTCTTCATAATGGCAACATCTCCATCACTTATTTCCTTGAGGGAGCGCAGCCCCAAGGACTGTATTTTCAAGTTAACAACAGCAAGGGAATACTGGCCACTAAAATGGACACGGAGAAAGAGAAGAAAAGACAGGAGAAAGAATTAGCAGGGTTTAACTCAGCACTTTTTTCTTCTGGTTTTCCAACGTATGTTGCTGTGAACTCAATTTTGTTCAAGAAAGGCATTGCTCAGCCCTCTAAGCTTAACACCTGGTACATGACATACCTATCATAAAACAACTGCAATGCTCATATCTGGTTTTGCACGGGCGTTTTAAGCTAAAATGGGCAGGACGTGTGCTCTGTCAAATAAATGATGTCCCACAACGGTTGTAGGTAGAGCAGCTATTATTTTGCACTGGCCCACCAAGCCATTCTTCCTCTTGGGGTAAGTCCAGGTGGACGCACTGCCAGTGCTGCCACTGGATCGGCTGCCGGGTAGACATGGTCTCCACCCCTGACTGCCCAGCTACCTCAAACCCCAAAGTGCTTCTGGTCACATCATAACTTGCCTTGGACTGCAAATAGTGTTCTCTGTCCTGCTTGCACTTCCAGGCTGGTGGGGGAGAGAGAGCCTGGTCCTCAAGCAGGCTCAGCACAGCCGTCTACACGCAGCACAGGGCTGCAGGTTTGATCCTACCAGGGCACGTCATCTACCGCTACAAAGATGGTGCTCAACTCCCCGCAGGCTTTTTCCCATTTTGCACCAGTTTGGGGACACCCACATCCCACCGCTCGGCATACCCTGGTGTGCTCGGACAAACACAGCTCTAAACAGAGGTTCTTTGGCAGCCGCCCTGGCACATGATTTACTTACTGTTGCTTAGTTCTGCCTCGTATAATCTCCAGATTTTCGAAAGCATAGAGATCAGTAGCATTATCGGGCCAGGCCTGAATCAACAAAAATCCTGAAATGAAAAAAAGAAGATTAAATAATAATAATAATAATAATAACAAAACTGCAGTCAGTATTGGCAGCAGAACCTCCTCCTTGAGCACCTCCTGTGCTGGGAGAAGGTGCTTGTGCTTTCCCTGTGCTTATCGGAGAATCTCAGAGAAACATGACATTTTAGGGAGCGGGGAGATATTTTTAAACCCTGTCTTATAAACAGTTTACTTCTTAGCCCGCCATGAGGGCTTTGGAGTGCAAGAGTGAGCTGCACATCCTGCTTCACCGAGCCACCCGCGGTGATGGCTCTTGCCAGCAGATACCCTGGCTGAGAGGCTGCGGGCTCCGCTGCTGTGGGAGAAAGGCATCGCTCCATCCCGTTCGTGAGCTGCCCTCGAGGAACAGGAAAAGTGAAGAGAAAGCAGAAATGGAGCAGAACAGACAGCCGTTTGGAATGGATTTGCTAAGGCAAGCAGACTTCCCTGCTCAGCCAAGGCGCTCGGGAGGAGAGGGAGAATTTGGGAAATTGCAGGCTGCTGCATGAAGCTCTGGGGTTAGTCATTGCTACCCTGAAGCGATCTAGGCAGTTAAAAGAGAGGGAAAAAAAAGGGGAACTGGAGTCACGTCTGTGGACCCAGCTCTGATGTTGTGCTCATTTTATAATGGGCTGAACGAAATTACTTTTAATTGATACTTGGTGCGAGACGGTGGCTGAGTGTTCCGCTGGCCGCTTTGTGCTTGTGGAGACACATTCACCCCAAGGAAGAGCTCTTCAGGCTGGAGAGGGTGTCTCTGTGAGGATGACGCAAGCCACTGAGCACGCTTCCCTAAGGAGTTGCTGAAAGGTTTTCCACAAATAGAAACACACTTGGCTTTTTTTAGCCGGAGTGGCACGCCTCTGCATCACCACATACTTCTTGGGTGGCTGAGGATCTCCTCTGCCTTTAGCCTTTGCTAGGGCTGACAGTTCAGCAGAAGGGATGGTCTGGCCACACCACACACCTTGGATGGGAGAGCAGTATGGGTTACGTGGGCGTAATGCTGGCGAAGAGCTTCTGACCACCTTTGTGAATAGTGACCCCTGGTAGCTCAGAGACAGAAACCATTCGCTTGCATTTCTCTTCACGCGCTTCAAAAATTTCCCTCCTCGCCCTTTGTGTTTTTGGCAGTGCCAATCAGAGAACACCTCAGCTTAAAACCCATTCCTCACCTGATATTTCTTTGACTGTTTTGAAGACATCCAACTTCTTGGGATCCAAGGGTAGGGTCTTTGTGAAGGCATCACTGAAATACACAGAATGAGGGATTGGGAAAAGAATGGCTCAGCCTGAATTTCTCCCTAGCCCTTCTCCAGGGCTGAAGGATCTGCAGGGAACTCACCCTAGAAATGCAACTGGGAGAATGCTGACGTCCCCGTTGATCTTGGTACAGTTTTTGAAGGAATCGATGTTTGTGGCATTTATGGAGAGGATCCCTTTCAGTTCACCTATTCCAATGCCGTTACACACTGATAAAAGAGAGATACAAAAGTCAGGGGGGAGAAGAGTGAAGCCCAATCACATGGAAGTGTTCAAGTCCAGGCTGAATGGGCCTTTAAGCAACCTGGTCTAGCGGGAGGTGTTCCTGCCCATGGCAAGGGGGTTGGAACTGGATGATCTTTAAGGTCCCTTCCAACTCCAACCATTCTATGATTCTATGAATCTATGAAACATGGAGATGCCGTTAGTCCAGAAAGCACTCCCATATGGTCAAACCTACCACTGTAAGAAGAGTTTCATAGATCTTTTGCCTACTTTTGCTTTTCAGAAAGCACCACAGGATAAATGCTTCCTGCTTGCCTGGCTGTGCAGCTCTGGTCCAAGCATATCTACACCCAGGCTCTGGCACACGCCCCTCTCTTTCTTTGACCCGTTTTCATTTTACATGCTGGGAAAGACAAAGGAGAAGGCTCACGTGCAAGATACACATGCACACAACGCGCAGTTTATCTGCTGTACTTGTGGTGTATCCCGGTTGGAGAGCATGTTCCACAGCCATGTTTGCTGATCAAACCACATCTCCAAACCGTCGTTGGATTTGGATATTGAATTTGCACTCAATTAAGGTCAGAACTCCGTGCACTTTTTCACAGTGCATCCCAAAGCCTGACTGGGTTATTCCATGCTTTTTATACCTTTGCTGCATAGCCCGTCACACTTTTTACACTTCCGAACACCGTTTTCTTCCACTTCGTAAGTATCGGTATTGCAAGAACGAACGCAGGAGCCATGGTCTGTCACCACGTAGTTGTCTGGAAAAAACCCAAGGATACCACGATCATTGAAATGTGAGGGGTGCCTTGGGAGCTGCGCTGGCACTTCAGTACTAAGAAGGAAAAGGGGTTTTGAACTTTTGGCATACTTAGCCAAGTACAGGCTCTAATTACTAATTCTCCCAACATCCTTTGAAGCTAGACAGACATACAACGCTATCACCATTGTACAGAGAGGGGAACGGTCACAGAAAGATAAAACAAGGTTGCCAAGGTCAGGCTGTGCAGCAGTGCCCCAGTTGGGATCGATACACAGCACCTCTGATCCCTCCCCTTCTCTCACTCCTCCAGGCTAAGGGGCAGGCAGGGCAATGGTCAGCCTCAGAAAGGGATATCAGTTCTGTAAGCTAAACCCTCTCTTACACATAAATCTCAGTGGTTTAAAAAAACATGGACATGGAATAGCATGAAAGAAAAAGCAAGCATCTGTAGAGGAAGCAACGATCACAGCCCTTGAAAGGGAGTGTTTGAACCAATTACTTTCTATCAGTCCTAATAAAGAGCCAGTTAAGAGTTCAAAATGCTTTGGTAATCCACAGGATTGATCCCATATGACTTGTTTGGCTGTTGTTTTGATGATTCTCATAAGATGCTTGTTTTCCCCCATCAAGAGGAAAATCTCCAGAAGTCAAAACGTAATGGTTAAAAAACAGGGGAGGCGATGGATGCAGCCAGTTTGAAGAGGCTGTCTTCTTTAGCAGCTATTCTCTCATTTTTGTCACCTGTTCCCAGTTCCCACAGAAGCTGAGGAGAACAAGAAAGCGCCCTTGCACCTTGGCCATAACACAGAGGGATGACACAGGTCCCTTCCCTCCAATCCCCCACTTCCTCTGTGGCTGCAACCTGAAATGAACTTACGTGGACATTCCCTCACACAGGTGGCTCCAAAGCTGTACTTTCCATCAGGGTTGACATCCATCTGATAAGTGGTGGGGTTATACAGCACCAATGGGGGACACGTATCCTTGCATGTAGCATCATCCCGAAACTTGCGGCATGCCTGTCATTGAACAGCAGCACCCATTAAAGTACCTTCTCCTTAAAAAGCGACAATAGTTTTACATCAGCTCTTTAATAACACTCTGATGGGCTCATCTCTTGCCTGCTTAGCTCTAATGGAAACCCCAGGCACCTGTAGGGATGGTCCCTCATGCTTTGAAGGTGAAAGGTTGCTGCAGGTTGGGCAATTGAATTTAGTATTTGTTAAAAAAAAAAAAGAGAGAGAACATGAGGTTTTCTTGTTCTGAACAAGAAACCTTGGCACTCTGGTGGAAAGCTGCTGGGATTCACGTGGGAACAGGAGTAAATCTGCATGCCTTAGAAGAATTTTCCCTACAAGCAGTAACTAAATCAAGACAAAAGATACTTTTCTTGGCTGCTTTTTAATAACCTAAATCAAATCAAGTTCTTTCCTGCTGATTACTGACTTTTCTGGCTAAATATTAAACTGAAGCCATTACATTATATTTGCCTGCAGGTAATGAACGATTTAGCAGGCATTTATGAAGGAGAAGTTGGTTCTTCCAACCTAATTCTGCATTAAATTAATAATCACTCTCTTTTCTCCTTTTTTCTTCCCTAGCTTTCCAGATGAGAGAGAATAACTGTCTTCTCTGTGAGCCAGTAAGGGCTTCATAGCCACGCAATTTATAAGGGGACCGGGAATACAGCTAACAACAACAAAACCCAGACCGGATGGTTTCTGTGGCAATTACTCAAGTGTCACTTAATTCAGAGTGAAATGTAGTGCAAACACGGGGAAGAGTTAAAAACACAGCGTGCACCAACCCCCTGAAACTCTCGCAGAAAAGCAATGTTTTTCTTATTTTTCCCTAAAAAAATCTCCATTTGCTCCTTCTCCCCGCCACTGCCCCAGCATTCCTCAAACACAATATTTTTGTAGCAAGTGAAAACCAGAAAGGGAAACTTGGATTTCACGTCTGAAGTACAAAGAAACGTAAAAAAAGGTGAAGATCCATCGTATTTGATTCCCTTTACAACTCCTTGCTTTGGTAAATTGAGATTATTACTGACTAGTGCTGAGAGCACATGGCAAAGCTGGGCTGGCATGGAAAACCACTGCACCGTGGTGGCAGCTGAGGATCTGCAGACCATCTGCAGATGGTTTTCATCAGAGTTAGGTTGATGGTTGGACTAGATGATCTTAAAGGTCCCTTCCAACCGAGACAATTCTAGGAGTCTGTGATTCTAAGGCTAGAGGACATGCAGCTGAAAGTCTGCCTCGCTGTGCAAGCAATTATGGTGGTGGTGTAGCATCGTTACCAGGCAGTCACTCTCCCGAGGCCCCGTGCACCCCGCAGCACACTGGTTGTGGCAGCAGTCACTGGGCACCTTTCCCCTGCACCGGCCAGAGCACTGCTGGGCACAGATGACTTTCGTTACTGGAAGACACAAGAAAAAAGGGAAAAACATCATGAGTGCAGAACGTTTAAGCTTCAATGAGATCAAGGAATATGGAGAAAAGGTCCAGTGTGGGATCTGTGCTAGGTTTTCCCCATGGGATGTGTATTCCGTCCTCATAAAAGGCCCAAGCTTGGGAGCGGTGAGAGCTGGTATGGGTGGGTTGTGTCCAGCAGTAATCATCTTGGCTCTTGCGAGGTGCTAAGCACTCTGGTCCCAGCCAGCAAACCGTGTCCTGCATAGAGAGAGCACCTGGGTCCCTGTGGCATCAATGCCTAAACCAAGAAAAAACTCTGTGGAGTCATTGCGTCTTACAGCTGGGCAACAGAGCAGGATCTGGCTCCATTTTGTTGAGAAAATCTGTTATTTTTGGTGTTAGCTTTGGGAAAAACAACGCAACAGGAGAACTGCCAGGACTCTCTACTATAACGGGAAACCGTACGTTGTTGGTGTGGTGTTAGGATCCCTTCAGCGCACTGAAAATATTTCAGAAATTTGCAGAGAGAGGGGAGATCCACTCAGCGAACTGGTTTCATACACATATTGTATTATTTTTCTTTAGGCTTCAATTCCATGGCCAAATTTTATCTTCGTTACTCAACTCCCACAGGGTTTTGCACTGGTGCAGCAGCCCAGAGGAAGAACTGGCCCCGATTCAGCTTTCTGCAGGGAAGCAAAAACTGCCCGCAACATTTTGTTGAGAATCGGGAAAGCGTCTCCATTTGAATATCAAAGCAGGGAAAAAGATAATCAGTACAATTTTAAAAAAAAAAAAAAAAAAAAACAAAAAACCAAAACAACCCAGAAATGAATGGATAGCAAGTGTTATTACCAGAGACCCTGGTACTGATCAGGTAGACCTGATGGCTAATCTGCTGCCTTACAGCACTCTGAGCGTTTCAGCTGCACACTCCAGTAACTGTTGTCAACTCTGCAGTTGGCACCAATGAGTTATAATATCATCAGGAATTTCTCTAAGTCTGAAACAGATGGTTGTTAATTAACAGAAAATTATTGGGAAATGCAGCCTGCTACAGGGTGTGTAACAGTGATTTTTTAAAAAAATCGTATTCCCTATCTTTTCCTATTACACACTTTTGTATCCAAACCATATTATTTCATTTTTCTTGCAGGTCTGTAAACAAGACATTGTTTATTTTCTAGGAAACAGATAATTTCCACAATATGTATTAGCTTCTCTGATAGCAACTCCTCCATTCAACTAGAAACAGGAATAAAAGGCACATTGTTCTACACGAACAGCATTTTGAGATAATTTTTTTCATAAGCATCAGCAGGGGAGTAAAACAGCTCATCATTTTGATAACTATTGACTAGAGCTTCCTGCTGGAAACATGTATCACAGCAAACGTTTATATCTCGCACAGAATATCCCACGTTTGTTGAAGGAGAAAGATAAGTATCACCCCCAACCTTTCCCACATACGGAAATGTGGGATACATTTTCAGTTGGCCAGATTCTCAAATGCCTGGAGAGGAGAGCCAGAGCCTGCAAAGGGTTTGGGTTTATGCACTCCTAGTCATCCTCCCCAAGCCAGCAAGAGTTTGTAAATGCTGGAAGCTTGCAGGGCTGAGACCTGAGGTTTGGCAAGCCCCTGGGACAGCTGCGCAGCATCAACGGCGGGGACCGACCTGGGAAGGGCTTTGGTGCGCGCACCTCAAGAGCTGAACCGCAGAGCTGACTGAAAAAACCTAAAGCTTACAGTAAACGAAGAGAGAAAAGCTCTATGTTCCTTTTTGCTTAAGCTCCAGAAAACATACAGATTTGACCTGGTATTTGCAAGCAAGAAACTTGAGGTTTAGGTGATGGTTTGCAGTGGAAAACCAAAGGTAGGATGTTGCTTTCGTTTGCGCTGTGGCTAGATCAGCTGGCTTTCCACTGAACTTCACACAAAACAAAGAATCAGAAACAATACATTTCCTCACTTATTAAAGAAAAAGGAAATAATGAGGTAGTGAAACGAATTGAGATGGTCTTCCTCCTCAGCTTTTTCTTTAGGAAAAACAAAGCCTTGCAATATCTCAAGCACTTCTAAATGGATGTCTCTGTTGCTCTCTTAATGTCAGGCAAGCATCCCGCCTGCAAAGTTTTGCAGAAAAGCACGGGTCACCAAACAGAACAACCTCACAACGCCCAAGATATCCATTTGCAAATAAAAAAATAGCTACGCATTTTCCGAGAGCATTCCAAAAGTCCTCTGAGTACGGTACGTAGTGTGATTACCCACATGAAGGTGACATCTTTTGCGCCTACAAAAGAAACCTCCGGGGATTCGAAAAAAGAGGAATTAAAGCCAATAAAAAAATGGGTTATGCTGCTGCAAAGTAGAAATTAGTAGTAATTAGTAGTAGAAATAGTAGAAATTAACCCAAAGTATCGTTAACTGGCCTGCAGAATGGCTCTGCGGGAAATAGCAGGAAGGGGAACAATTCACCGCACAGCTACCGCGTTCCCTCTTCTATGGTAAAACAGCCTAAAGAATAAATGTTCTCAAGGGCAGATGGCAGCAAGTTGTGGGCGACAGACAAACCCTTTCAGGGCGGGAGACAGCCGCAGCCTTTCACCTCCGGAGGAGCAGCACATCCGCAGGGAAATGCAGACCCAAGTCAAATAACCCCCAGGTTTCCCCTCCAGAAGTGGAGCTACTCAGGGGGGGAGCAGGCATGGGCGTCCTCCCCCACGTCTGTGCTTCTGCAGAGAGGGAAGCAGGCCACGTCCCCCCGTGGTGGGCTTCCAGGAGACCCAGCGTAGCGGGATGCAGAGAAGGACAAGTGTGAAACACGTGTGGCTAATTCGCGCTTGGCAGGTTAGTTTTTCATTAGATAGAAATTTAGTATGCCAGAGCACACAAGGTATTTCTTAATTAATCTGCAGGCTTACATGTCTGGCAGTTCTGTTCACCAGGGCCCCAGCAGTGGTCTTCTGTGCAGTTCGGATGGCACTTGGGACCTAAAATAGGAGAGCAGAGTGTTATATTCTATAAACACAGACAATGACATGGGAAACAAAGACTTGAGCTTTCCTGCTCAATAGATCAGGGGAGGAAGCACCTATTTTGAGAACCAGCGCCCAAAAATCCTTATCCTTTCTTCATCTCTGCTTTCCTACGTGCAGTTCTCCACACCTTCGAGCACGAGAGCGCAACACCCAGCCAGTCTGGCTTACGAAAGAGGTCTATTTTTCCCAGGAACGGGAATCTCAGCAACTGCCCGGCTGGCCCTTCTGCTGGAGTTTGCCTGCAACGGCAAGTCACCGCCGGCTGGCGGCCGGGCATGCGCCAGCCGCTCGCTACGGGCCACATGTAAATCAGTGTTTCTGAACAACGTGGTTCTAAAAAGAAAACAAACCCAACTGGATTCGCAGGCAACTGCCAGCTCCTCCGACCACAAAGTAATTCAACTTGTCTGCTTTGCACCCGCCTCCCGCCCTTTGCCAAAAATACTCCTCGGCGCGGGACTACCCGGCAGATGGACAATCGATGGAGAGGCGGGTAGGATGGATGGACAACCTGCCTGACCCTGAAGGTTCAGTGCCAGGCTCTTTCCCCTCCCTTCCTCCTTATTCTTTTCTTTTTCTTTTTCTTTTTCTTTTTCTTTTTCTTTTTCTTTTTCTTTTTCTCTTTCTCTTTCTCTTTCTTTCCTATTTCTTTTCTTTCTTTTTCTTTCTTTTAATGACAAGTGAAGTCCCAGAGAAACAACTTATTTTTAGATTATGGGATTGTTATTAAAGCCATAAATGGCTGTCTAAGCAGATTAATCTGGAATTCACTACATTTAAGAGGCATTTCCTACTAGAGTGATTCTTCCTGCTAACAGCACATGATTCTCCCTCCTCCCCACTGCCCATCAAAAAGCTGAACAAATGCCAATACTTGTCCAAGAGTTGATTGATTTGGTGCGGGACCAAAGAACTTCTTTTTTTTTAAGTTGAAAAGTTAAAGGTTAACGTTTCTGTGGTGTCTAGAGCCAGACTCCTGTGCTGACTTGTATAGTTTGCAACTCCTTGATTACGCTAGGGCTCTGCAGAAAAAATATGTCAACACAGAAGTTGGCTATTAGCTCTCAAGCAATTACGCAACTGGGAGAAGATAAAGAAAATACGTTTTTCTGCCAATTTATAGTGCCAGAAATGAAATGCTCAGAAATGAAAATAAACTCTCCTTTCCGTGAAATGACCGGGGATTTTACAAGGGACTCGTAAGGCTGAAGGATTAGCTTGAGCCCACTCTAAGCATATCCTACACAAACTTTTGCATCTACACTCATCTCCCTGCTGATCTAAAGCATCAGATGTTTATCATTAATTTTGCAACGGTAATCTGTGCAGCCCAAAACACCAGAGTTTTACGGCACTCAGCTTGGGCCTTCCAGCTAAAAAGGCTTCAAGTCCCACAGTAACTCCATGAAGGTGCCCATACTGGGTCTTCTACACCGGAGCCTTACACTGTAAACAGGAGATTGCTGGAAAGCAAATGAGTACATGTTATTCTGAGCTGTCTTTGAAGAACATGTGTAGGGTACTGTCTGAAACCAAGAGAAACTTTCCCAAGAACTTCACTGAACTATGAGTCAAGGACCTAACCACCATGAAAAATTACATCTTAGGCCAGTGGTGAAGAAATGAAAGGACTTCCCTTGGAACAGGCCTTGGTGGCCCTGCATGCAGAAATTGGTGGACCTAAAACCCACCGCAAGAAAGAGGAGATGTTTGTTCTCTCTTGAAACGGGGGGAGCGCATTTTTGGTAAGTTAATACTCACAAGAAGACAGGTTGCTTGCAAATTCAAGCACTTTGAGAGGCTGCTTGCTCGTGTCAATGATGTCGTTCCAGAGAACAGTGTCCATGTTGCACAGTTTGGGGTTGTTGCTGATTTTAACACCTCCATTAAGAATTTCTGGCATGGAAGGAAAAAAATTGGTAAGTGAAGCAAGCTGCCCGTCTTCTGTCTCTGATCTAAAGAAAGGGAAATAAAACACCTATTTCTTCACTTCAGTCACACTATGGGGACAGAAAAGGACAATCTGCATGGCACCAGCACTCCTGATGGTGCAACTAACACCATGCTGAGGTTGACGGGTTCCGGAGGGGCGGCTGCTGTTCGATGCCACTGAGATGCCACCACATGTGGCTTTCTGCCTGGTGCCACCTCCAGAGGCCACTGTGCTCATCAGAGATGGCACTGCTGTGTGCACAGGCAGGGGCTGCCAGCCAGAGACTGTGTAAGACCCTCACTCTCATACCAGCAGCTCCCACTGGAATCTGACAGAAAATACTGACGTGTATGTGCTGGAATCTAATAATGCAAAATAATGAGTGGATACTTCTTTGCCATTTCGGAGGACACAAATAAACCTCACCACCCTGCTGACACGTTGGATTTTCTGGATTTTTTCTGCAATGGGAAATTATGAACTTTCTTCATCTTTCGAGAAGGCTGGCTAGTAGGAGAGCAATTAGGAAACTGGGAAACCACACTTAGATCCTTGTTTGTAAAGCAGGATTTGATGGCACATGAATTTGAGAGGAGATCTTCAATCAGATCTTGATACCAATAACCTAACAGTTGAAGTTTGCACTACAGGTGCCTCCACCTCTTGCCCCGGTCTCACCTGATAGCCGTTTCATTGGCAGCTGCTGGAGTCCCTGGGTTTTATTCATGTGGTAATTGGACAAAACTGCCAGGGCGTAAGAGTTGTCATACAACACATTGCCTCGGATGATCTGGAGGTTTTCGAGGGGGATGACATCCACCATGTTAAGCGCGATGAGCACGTAGCCTGCAACCTCCTGTATCGTCTGAGAGAACAACAGAAGAAACAAGGTGCTTAATCCATAGCACTCTTCCACTCTTGACAGAGTCGCTTTCCTCCTCCCACCCCTCCAATCCACCATCTTTCAATTTTAAGGAACAATAAACCACTTAATCTCATTAAAAAATAAATAAATCCGAGAACAAGAAAGGACTATGTGGAAAACCTTGCTGTCTAAGCAGGTATAAACTGACCCCTAGAGCAGCCACCAGGGGGTCATTCCTAAGGTCCAGCTTACCCCTGTTCTGTCCCCAAGCAGGGGCAAGTGAGGCTGCCCAGGGGATGCAGGAGAACAGGGCAAGCATTTATGATATGGCAACCAAGTATGATGCTTCTCCTGAATACTTGCCCAGCTTCCAACCACTGCCAGCAGAGATGCCCTCCGGTTGAGGCTTTTACACTCCCTCTTCTGTGCCCTTTCCCTTGAGGATCCTCCAATGCTCAGCAGAGGGGAAGATCAGGTAACCTTCTCCCTCTAAAGTAATAAATAGTTATAGGACAAAAAGACAAGTGAGGCACTGCCCCTGGATGTAGGTTAATTCCTGCCTTGTAATGTGAAATGTGTGCATTTCTATCTATTTCCTACAAAAATCACCATAAATGAAAAACCTTCATGCTACCACTTAGCATATTTTCCTATTCTTTGAAGACGACCAGTGAGTTTTCAAGAGACCTGTTATGTTCCTGGGAACACTGAGCTCCACGGTCAAATTGTGCTTGGGAAAGAAAAATGGCAACACCATCATACTTTTAACCTATACATCTGAGCCGTCTCTTTTCTGATGGTCTTGCTTGATATTCTAATGAAACATGTTTTTATCTTTCTTTGCTCTCTGAGATGAAAAGCTTACACAAACAGATTACTCCTCTCGACCCAGGGGACTGACCTGCATCAAGAGCTCTTGATGCAAGACATACGCACATCATGTCAAAAAAACCTTCTTCCTCTCTTGCCTCTTTCTTTGAAAACCTCCTAATCTGATAACTGGGCATGTGAAAAGCAATGCATTTAAAACACCTTTAAAAAAAAAATAAATATAACCTCAGGTGCAATGCTATAGCCACTGGTGGCAGCCTGGCAGCAGGGGAGCAAAACTGTACCCCGTGCCCAGACTCTGCTGAAGGCAGAACCTGGAGGTCCTCATGACCTGTATCAGGAACAGCGTGGGGAGTAGGACTTGGGAGGTGACCTGGGTGAGGCCCCACCTCGAGGGCTGTGTCAGTTCTGGGCCCCTCACCACAAAAAAAACATTGAGGGGCTGGAGCGGGTCCAGAGAAGGGTGAGGGCTCTGGAGAAGAAGTCTTCTGAGGAGAGGCTGAGGGAGCTGGGGGTGTTCAGCCTAGAGAAGAGGAGGCTGAGGGGAGACCTTCTCGCTCTCTCCAACTCCCTGAAAGGAGGGTGTAGCCAGGGGGGGTCGGTCTCTTC
>KZ506126.1:130635-143507 GCA_002844005.1 Limosa lapponica baueri
GGAAAGGGTGATTAAGCCTTGGAATGGGCTGCCCAGGGAAGGGGTTGAGGCACCATCCCTGGAGGGATTTAAAAGCTGGGTTGACCTAGTGCTTAGAGACATGGTTTAGTGATGGTTTTTTATCAGAGTTCGGTTGATGGTTGGACTAGATGATCTTAAAGGTCCCTTCCAACCTAGACAATTCTAGGATTCTATGGCAGACAGTGCTCCTGCCCATGCCACAGCTGCGTTTTAACATCCATCCCGTCTCCGCTTGCCATGGCTGTTCCTGTGCTTGTGCCCAAAATAAACGTTAAGATGGGAGTAGCCTGTGTGTCAACTGCAGAGGATTATCTTGAAGAAGCGTCCACGTGGGAAGTTATTGCACAGGCTGGAGAGGCATTCACCACCACGGCAGGGGAACGGGTCACAGCTTGGAGGGCAGGTTAAGGACCTCCACACTTCAGAATCTGTCATCACTGGCCACTCACTTGGCGCTCTGCTTTGCCCAACAGCACCACAAAGCCCTCTGAGGAGTGAGGCAATGGGTAAGGATGTAATAATATTTATAAATAAGAATAAACTCATCTGCATGGCAGCCAGCACGGGTGTGCAGTTGGCAGGTGCTTGAAAAGCTATTTCTCACCGTATCTGATTTAGTGTAGTAGAGTTGAGTGTATCCTGCAGCCTACAGGTATGCCGAGAGTGTGATCTGCAATTTCTCTGATACATGCTAGCTGTGGTTTTGGATCACCACAGAATTTTATAGGTAGCTGATCCTCCACACTTAAAAAACACAGTAAGATTCCTTTAGCAGGGAAGGCCACGTTGGCCAAGAACACTAACCTTCAGGAAAGAGAGGTCACGATTGTGCTCCACGTATGTAATCTCTAGGTTGCTGAGTACCACCTCGCAGTTGTTGTACATCCTCTGCAGGCTGGTGAAATGGTCTTCCACGTGTCCCAGCTGGGTCAGCTTGTTATTTGTCCCTTGACAAACTGTGGAGGAAAGAAGAAAGCTCCATGAAGGAGAAGTACAGGGCAGATGACTTGTTGCCCACCTATCTTTACAAGCGCCGCAGTAAGCGAAGCATCGGCACAGATTCGTAAGAAACAAGACCGTTATCTTGCCTGACCCTAATGGCAATAGCGTAGGGAGCATGCAACATTGCCCAGGCACAGAGATGTACCAGAATTAAGAGCTGGAATAACCCTCCATCACTTTTCTGTTAGATAAAAAAACCTCAAGATGAGGCTTTTGTACATAAGTAGCACTGAGTTTTCTGCATCACAAATATAACTCAGTTCCCGAGGAGTGGGCATTAATAGCGTGCCATCAAACACTATTGAAAGCGGTACGCTGCTGGGTATCACCAAAGGCGACTGATTTCCCTGAGGGGTGCTGGGTCTCCTTGTAAGCTCAGTGGGGGGGAGCAGTAGGGGGGTTTCTGTAGGACCTCTGAAGCTACAAGTCCAGGTTTTAAGAGAAAACTGAATCTCCAGGACTCACACATCTCTTGCCACTCTGACATATTGGGAGTATGACAGATGCAGGAGATCTCCTGGCATATTCAGCTTTGGCACACAAATCCACCTAAGCTTGCTTTGCTGGTGGGGAAGGAAGCAGTGCCCCACAGAGCACCACTGAGATTACAAACACTTATGACTGCATGATGGAAAAATTAACCCCCACCTGAAATTCTATTACTCTGCTTTACCAAACTTAGAGGAACTGACAAAAAGTTATCATCTCTATATTGGACTGCAGTGGAAGAGCAAAACACAAATTCCTTTAAAGAAAAAAACCACCAAACACAAGCCTCAGACACTCTGTACTCATCCAGTCATTCCCTGGGCTATCCTTAGATAGTTAAAATTAAAACACCTCTGAGTTACGCTAGTACAGACAAAAGGAGAACAATACAGAGGGCAACATGGTAAGAAACTTCACAACACCTTCCAGGTGGAAAGCATCAGCCCAACTTTGCTCTTCAGTGGGAGCAAAAGGAGGCCGTTACCTCATCGTCACTACAATGCAACCCCAGCCTGACCTCATTACACAATGAAAGAATTGCATTCTTTTAACTTGCAGCAAATGAGAAGTTAAATGATACTTTTGTAGAGCCCTAATTCCTAGAAGCCCCAGTCCCGAACTGGAACACCATTGTGTGGGGGGCTGTAAACCAAATAACCAAGACTCTTGACAAAGCTGGAAATAAGTTTCGGAGCTAGACAACACCTGTTGAAGATTTACCCAACAACTGAGGTTTTATTAGTAGGAAAAATAACTTAATAAGCAGCGATAAAAACACAGTTATCAATCGTCAAAACCATCCACTGAACATATGTTACTTCTCGGTACAGCCATCACCATTAAGGAGCTGCAGTGATAATGGATTAAATACCCTTTCTCCATGTTTAAAGCAAGGCTATTCACTCAGATTCCTCAGTTATTTCTCATTATACATCCAGATAAACATTATGGTGTTTGGGATCAGAGTGACAACTGCTAGTAAATGGGAACAGTTTAACAGGGGCTGTGATTACACCATCTAAGCCGCTTGTTACTACATGAGCCTCAAGCGTAGAATGTGACCCTTTTTATATTTGCTTTGAACAGACGAGAAATTTCTAAGCAGGATTTTCTGTTCTAGTTTCGGACTTGACTGTTCCAATGTGTTCATACTTAAAATCTGCATTGGCCGCCTTCTGCCTCCGGTACGAGGACCACAAATTATCAGCCAGGGTCACAGGAGGGGTCTTATTCTGTGATGGCAGAAAGTCTTATTTGATGGCAGAAAGTTAGAAATATTGTCATGTGCTGGGTTGTTGTTGGGGAGGGGGGTGAAGAGGCTTTGAACTTTTTGGAAAAGCCAGAGTCCTTCAGAGGTCGTCTTGAGTTTTAAGAAATATTATCCTCCAACCGGGGAAAAGGCCAGTAATAAAACATTCCCAGGCGGTTCCAAACCTCAGCTCGGATGCTCAGTTGGGGCATGTCAGATCCAATCTCTAAAAAGGTGTGATTTTGAAATGCGCTCAAATGCAACGGAGGAGCAGGTGCAGTTCAGACTGCTCACAGAAATGAAGACATGTAAGTCAGCCTGTCATGGTCTTCAAGGGACCACAAGTGGCCTGATGCTCTGGCTGCATCTCTGGCGTTAACAACAAAGACCCGCCCCTGGTACTCAAGACAGGCCCTATGCAAAAGCTGCACTGTTTACGCTACGTCTGAACTGAAGGAAGGGTGGAAAGAAGGAGCCTTCTCTGGCAGCATCCTCCTGGCCACCCGTGCCCACGATCGACCCTACGCGCCTTGGCACCAGTCGGATCGTACAACAAAGAGTCCAGCTCATGGACACAAACCCTAGGAGAAACTACGTGCATTTGAACGTGCTTCCCTTGGGATCAGACAAATGTTGGAACTCTGAACTCAGCTCAGCCCAGCCGTCTTGAGAAACACAGACTTTTTCACTGCTTAATGGGTCAAGGCTGATGCAGCAGTCAGAGGGCATGGTTACTCTTGCGCTTCTCCCTCTCCCTCTTCCATGGGGCCACCCAGTGAACGATGCCAAAGAGCTGATCCAAGCTACAAATAATGCAGAACAATAAATAAATAAATGGATGGAGGGTATTTTTAGCTCAGGAAAGCTCACTGATTTATTTGGCTCACCATGGTGCCCCATGAACCGCTGCACTGGAAACAGCTCTGAGGAGGAAAAGAGAGAGGAGGCAGGGGCAAATAGTCGAGAGAAGGAGCTTGCCAGCTTGTGAAGCTGGAGAGGGAAACCCAGACAGAACAAGCTCTGAAGAGGCTTCAGGTTGGTCTTTCAGGACCTACTTTCTTCCCCTGTTCTGTGAGTATGGAGCACTTTGATGGCTCTCTACCAAAGGTATCTTAAGCAACTTAGGTGCAAAACCACCTGTCCCCTCCATCAGGCTCATTATATCCTCTAGGCAGGAAACAGAAGATGTAAATGAGTTAAGATCTGAAGAGCCAAAGAAAATGGGTGGCTTCTGTTAAGATCTCAACAGCGTATGGCTAGCATCAGTCAGACCACCCTACAGAAGCTTTCCCTCTCATGCACAATTTTTTTTGTTTGCTCAAAGAAGTACAAGGCCAAATCCTTGTTTGCTGCAAAGAGATCTAAGTATATCCAGAAAGTGAACTTCATCACAGCAGTATTTACCAAATGAGAACCTGGGTCACAAGCAGTGTATGCTGAGCAAATAAAACCCAAATCAAGCAAAACAAGCTAAAACCTGGCAGCAGTATTACTGGACTCAGGCAAAGGTGCTGAATAATTTTCCAACTAGAACATTTGGAAAGCAAAGAAAATGGCCTGCTTGCATTTGATGAATAATGCCATTCCTGCAATTTCTTTGCTTATGAAAACAGGGTTCTGAAAAGATACATGCTATAATTATCTGTCTATAATACCACAGTGTGAATGCCATTCTGGCCAGAGGCAAAAGCACAGACAATGTGGTGCTCGCCTCGCTCCGCAGAGTTTTAAGTGGGACGTGCATGCTTGAGTGGATGGATTATAGTGCGAATTAACCTCTATTGAGCTTGACCTATTTCCCCTCTGAAGGACAGATTTTGATGCCACATATATTCATTGTATACTTCTGTTTCCATGTGTAGGAAAGCCAGCACTATCCAGGTTTAGGAGTCTGTGGTGGGTATGGGTACTTTGGTGGTACTGCTGGGGGCTATGGTAGTAAACACCACATCATAGAGTTGTAGAATCATAGAATTGTCTAGGCTGGAAGGGACCTTTCAGATCATCTAGTCCAACCATCAACCTAACTCTGATAAAAACCATCACTAACCCATGTCTCTAAGCACTAGGTCAACCCGGCTTTTAAATCCCTCCAGGGATGGTGCCTCAACCCCTTCCCTGGGCAGCCCATTCCAAGGCTTAAGAACCCTTTCCGTGGAAACATTTTCCCTAATCTCCAATCTGAACCTCCCCTGGCGCAACTTGAGGCCATTTATGGCCACATCATATATGTCCCGTGTGGACACTTATACATGGCTGCAGCGCATTTTAGCTATAAAAGAGAGTAAAAATAAACAGAGAAGTTTCCCGATGAAAACTCAGGGTGAGAATGTCCCTGACCAGCAGAAAAGCTGAGCTCCAGAACTGAACTTCAGGTCACGGGCTGACCCCTAAAAGACGAAAGCTTTGCTCTTATCTGTGTGATGTTAATACAATAAAAACACAGCCAGTCTGGAAAGTTTTGACGTGGGGAGGGCATTCCCAGGAGCAATGCTGAGAGCGGCGCTGCCCGCTGGGAGCGCGGGGCTCTCCTGCCCCAACCCCGGGCCACCCGCCGGACCCCCCCCCAAGCCATCACCCCGGCGAGGGGGAGGCAACCCAAAGAGCCCAGCAGCACGGGATAGCACCGCACAGCATTCCATTTCCATGGGATGCTGCTCTCAGCCCACATGCTGCGCTTCCGAAACGCCAGAGACGTGTTGATCTTGAATCGGTGACAGTATTACCTCAACAGACGGCCTGAAAAAAGAAGGGCAGTATATTGCCAAAATGAGCCAAAGTGTGAGGCGGTGTCTGTGTGAGACGGCAGCGATCAAAGAGCTGAAGAAAGAGGCACACTCTACTGAGAGATGCAAACTTAACTGAATTTTAGTGCTTATGAAGCGCAGGGTTGGCTGCCCTGGGTACTAAAGTCCTCTCTCCGTCCCCAGACCCGCTTGTTCCCCTTCCCTGCCTCACACTTGGTCTTAAAGGAGTATTTCTAGGTGATGCCAAGGGGTTCCCTCTCTGCAACCCTCTGCTCTTTGGCTTTTTTTTCCCTTGTGCAGCCCAAAGAATTGGAGCGAAACCAAGAGAGTGACGGGAAGGAGACAGGATGCACCCGTCCAGCCCTAACGCTGAGCGGCTGCGTTCTCCCAAATCCATACGAACTCGGATTAAATGAAGTGGTCCCTGCAGCAATTGCCCTGATACAAGTGAAATCTGTTTTCATCTTTTCCCCAGAAAATCTGGTTACTGAAGTCCCAACGCTGTCACGCATATTTGTCCCAGACTCGAGAAAAACCCTGGAGAATGCTTTGAAACCAAATTATCACCAATCCCCAAATCATCAGCTGTTTCTGTTCATGCTTCGCCTCTGCTAGTCTCCCTGCAGCTCTGACAGACACATCAAAATAATAACTCTCAAAGGCAATTTCAGAGACACGCAAGTCCATTTCCATGCTTCATATATCACTTATAACTCTATATGCCCTGGCATAATAAATGTATATACTTTTTCTGCCTGTTTTCCAGCCATTATTGACAATAACACAAAACTTGCAGACAAGAGATATTTGTTCAATCTGCCAGCACATTCATAAATATTCCTTTCTCCCCACTTACTGGCAGTACTTTCACTTTTTCATTTTTTTTTTCAGGTATTTCATGGAAGAGCAGTACCTTCCAGGGCACTCGGTCCAGATGACACCAAGCTGCCCCTGAAGGCCAGGGGAGATGATGCCGCTCGGTGTCCTACCATCAGTGCTGCCCACAACCAATTCACCTCAACCAGAGCGTGGGGGAAAAAAAACCAAACCCTTTCAAGTGAACTGGAATCATTTTGTAAGAAATACTGCTCGACATGGGTCTGTATGGGCAACCACATCACCCCGAAACCCAAACCCTGCCCCTTGCAGCCCCCGGCTCAGCCCTGCACAACACATGGGGCATCTTGAGCCTCCACGCTCCTCCCTGGGAGAAAACCAGTTTCCCCCTTATGAGGGCTGTCACCGACCTTCACCTAACGGGGCCTCAGAAATTAAATGGAGATCCTTGTGTCATTCAAGCACAAATCTGTACATCAGCTATAAGGGCAGGTCCAATATATCAGGTATTCTTTTTAACCAACCTCAAAGCATTCCCTTGCAGCCATCGAACAGATCCACACAACCTACTGTGGAAACCAGAAAAGTGCAGCTAGCACTGTCAAATGATCAAAATAACAGCATTTAAGCTTACAAAGAAGTACTGGAGCAGACATTTGTCATCGTGACTAGCTTAATTTCTGAGAGAAAGAACCATGCAAGGCTTTCCCTAAAAGAAACAAACAGGTTATGAAATGCCAGAGGTTGGAAAAAGAAAGCGACATTTTGTCACGTGGGATTAACCATTTAAACAGAAACACTTCACACATTAACCAGTTCCTCAGCACCAGAGAGAGGTGTGACGGAGAAATTTGGGTATTACTGGGTTGAGTGTGTTTCACGTACCGAGTGCGAATTTCCCGAGGGAGGAAAGTCCACATGACGCAAAAAGAAAATCCAAATCTGCTGCGATGCGCTGTGGGAAGTTACGAAAAGGAAAGGAAAAGCTAGAAAACAGGTGAGGAGCACAAGCAGCGCTGAGACGCGGGCAGATGTTTCCCCTTGAGAACCGTGGTTGCAAACGCACACGCCGCCGAAAAACCCCAGTTCCAGCTTATTGGCAGCAGCACTCGGGCACTGGAAACGCTGCCGCAGAAGATCATCATTTTTGCACATGTTCAGATACTATCATTTAAAGCGTCGCGAAAAACAACCTCACGTGGTTGTCCTCCGTCCCTCCTCAAAGAGCGCGGTTTGGAGTAATGCAGTTACTGAGATTAATTCCGACTTTTAGACACACTGGGGAAAAAAAACAAAAACCAAAAAACAAAACAATGGCAGAGCTCTTAAAAATACTTAGCTGGAAACTGTAATTGCAAAAGTGTCCCAAAACTAACGCCATAGTGGAGAAAAATAATATGCCTTAAGGGAAAGCTTTCCCAGATGGTCTCATTTCTATTTACTTGATGAAAGCAACTTTTCCAGCTAAATCTAATTTTAAGTTTCCCTTGCTCTAGTTAGGAGTGGAGACCTGCCCTCCAATGGCAAAAGTCACATCCTGAATTGCAAGGGACGGAGGCAGTGTGACAGTGGGATGGCCTGATTGCTGGTGAGCGCCTTCATCTGAACGAATAAATAATTATATACAAACCAACTTGATCCTGAATTAAGGCCTCTCCAAAGTCAGAGCATTTCTGACAACAAGGGATTCAGCCTTATTAAATCCCTAGTGGTTTTTTTTTTCTCCCCAATATCATTTAGTAATATTTCTATTTTTCTTCTCTGTTGCTGTTATTTAATTCAGCATGTACCTTCATTAATCCTCCAGATTAAGGCCAGACCAGGATGTGATGAAATCAGTCCTTCCCCTAGCTTCAATGAGAACTGGATGGGGGATTAAATTCTTCCCTTGTGGATGCCAGTGTAGATTTGGAGCAAGTAAAATGACATGGTGGGCTAGCCCAGAGTTTGAGTTTTCCCCTCTTAGGATGCAGCTGTGGGAGGGATACTGATATTTTCTGTAAACACCAGCAGAATTTCGAAGAAATGAGGATTGTCACCTTACAATTTTCTACAGTTTGGGAAAAGGTCGATTTCTGAAGGTGAATAACAGATTGTAATGTTTGGAGGGGGAATGTTTCTAGCAGGGTACTAAAAAATAACCCAGTTTTAGATCCAGTTTCTTCTGACGGCTTTGTCAGTGGTCTGTAAGAAGACATCAAATCACTGCTGAGGATGCCTGCAGATGACACAAACATCGCTGAGGTTCTTAATAATCATAGAATGGTTAGAGTTGGAGGGGACATTCAAGATCATCGAGTTTCAACCCCCCTGCCCTGGGCAGGGACACCTCCCACCAGACCAGGTTGCTCAAAGCCCCATCCAGCCCCATCTAATAATAAAGAGGTACAGGTGACCTGCGCAGGCTGGTTTGTATAATTTCGGAAAATAGGCCCTCTGAACAAGATTTATTTGAAATCTAGCCAAAGGCAAGGTCTTGCATCAAAGACCGCAGAACACGTACTAGGCAGAAAACAGGGTGTTGGGATGCAATCACCCTGAAAAGGACTTGAGGATCCGAAGGAGGTGACCAGCTCATTGCTTAGCGCAACAGAAAAAGGCAGCTGCTGGGTGCATCGCCGGGAAAATGCAGAGGAAGGGGAGGCAGGAGCCAGGAGGCAGGAGCCAGCATTCATCGCTGGTGGTGCCCTGGCATGCCCGAGACTGGCAGCCTCTGCGCTAGAGGGCTCCCCTCTCCTGGCAAAGCGGGAGCCGTGGGGCGAAACAGCACCGGGATGCTCCACCCAGGCTCTTCCACCCTTCTCCCAGCTGCATTTCATTCAGCCCATGCCCCCACCACACGGCCCACGGCTACTGCAGCATGACTTTGCCTTGAGTTTTGTAGGCTATTCACTGAGAGCCATGGCTGGAAAGTCAAGCTCCCCAAGAGGTCCTCACCAGCAGCCGGGGTGCTGCTGCCAGGCTGTTCCTCCCACTGGCACCCTTCGGGGAGGCTGCTATAATGGAAAGCAGGAGCTTGCACGGGGCTCTTTCTCTGTTGAGCTGTTGCTCAAGGTTAAAGGCCAAGCCTATTGCAAGTGCAGCCACCAACGAACTCAACTCGTGAGCTGTTCCCATGATTTAGTAGCGAGGAAAACCCAAGAATAAGAAAACCTCATACCTGTTGACCGCTATGCAAACATACACACACATATATACACAAGTGATAACAGTTTATAAATTTTATACGCACCACTTAATAAATTTTGGACAGAAAACCACACAGGGTACCACCCCCATTTTTTAACCATCTTTACGGAAACTGCTCAGGCCACACGGACTGTGTTATTTGAAGTCGACACTGACTTTGAGGTCCCCTCCCCGAAGTTCCTCCATGTGAGCCCGACGCAGCAGGGAGATGGGCTTAGCCCTACAGATCTATCCAGACCAGGATGGGCAAAGCACTGAGTTCGTGCCATAGCTTGCCATTTTTAGGCCGGCAGTTCCCTACGTACGTCCAGCAGAGTGACTGCAGGTGGGTGCTCTCAAGGTGCAAAACACGGCTCTTTCAGGCCAAAAACGCCTTCCTGCAGCTTAAGACATCCAAGCGGCGCACAGCACAGGGAAACGCCACCGAGTGCTACGGGGAGGAATGAGACTTTGGAAAGCACTGTGGAGGAAACTGGGGAATGAGGGGGAAGGCAGAGTCGGTGTTCTGTTGGTAACACTGGACGGAAGTACTGCCATCCCATTTACGCTGGGTCCTCCAAGAGAAAGCATCGCCCATGCCCATACCCATGCCCGTGTTTCAGGACAGCGATCTCTATGCTGTGTGAAGCTCACATGCTGACGAAAGTAAGAGAACCCCAAACAAGACCATGCAAGGGGCGAAAGACCCCCTGGTGTCAGTCCCAGTGGGTTCCAATGGTCTCCCCCAAGGATGGGCCCACCAGCTAGGACAGCCCCCGGCTAACGGTCCGTGGCTGCGGCCATCCCGCCCTCCAGCTTCACACACCAGCACAGCTGCTACTACTACTACTACCCATCACCACAAAAAAAAGAAGCCGCATGCATCCGCTGGGCAGACTTCTGGAGCTGGAGAAGGGCCGTCACACAGCCCCCATCCACGTGAGGTTCGGGTCCTGGGAAAGAGCTCGGAGGAGCGCAACGGTTCTTGGCACCCGCGGTGAATTCCGCACCACCGCATTGCTGCCAGCGGCCGAGAGACCTCCGACACGGGGCATGACTCACCCAAGCCTTTAACCTGGGGAGACGCGCGCGGCAGAGGTGGGGCACCTCGAGATTTACACGGGGATATTTGGGAAAACAAGCGGATGGCAACAGACGCATGAGCTTGTGGCTCTGCGATCTAAAAAAAAAAATAAATAAAATAAAATAAAAAATTTACATTCTTCATTGTTGTTTGTTCTGGCAGCATCCACGGAGCAGCAGGGTTTTATAGCACAATAAAAAGAAACTGAAGTTGTGTGCCCATGAAAATGTGGGACCAGTTTCTAGTTACATCAGCACTAAATTGTTTAAAATTGTTTCAAAATGAGTTAATTTGAGAAACGAGATTTAAAAGCATTAAACTGTGCTGTGAACATTTTACCACATGGGATTTCTTAAGGCACTGCAACTGCATATTTTCATTTGTGCCTTCCAATGAAAAGAAATCACATGTTTTTCTTCATTTCTATTAAATCAAGTCTTCTGTTGAAGTAAGCCAGGGTGCTCATACATGTACTTCTGAATCCTTTGAGGTGTAAATTCTCTGTGAGCACTCACACACGGACTCAAAAAAAGGGCAAGAGGAACCGCTTAATGTCTGATTCCAAGTAGAAGACTGAAAGCTTGCTATCACAAATGCAACATATTCTTATTTTATTTTTTTTTTAACCAATAGATATATATACACACGCATGTACACGTATATATGTAGCTGTCCCAGAGAGGAGCTCATCACAGTGGATGCTGCATCCAGCCTCTGGAACCCTATAGCTCCATCACTGCACGATGCTTCCTCCAAAGGCAGTCCGTAGCAAGGGACTACGGCAAGTTCCAGCCTCATACAGATTCAAGTGGGAATGCTACAGAAAGAAGGATTTATACCCCCAAATTCCCCGGGAGACAATCTCATCCCTTAGGAATGAGATGGTCTTCCCGAGGGAGGCTGAAACAAGACGAAAAATGCAAAAAGGACTAAGATAATATTTGCTGCTTTAAACAATAAAGGCACTGTTAAGTTATCTGTACTAACGTAGCAAACGTCCTATCAACTAACTACAAAAGACAAGTAAAAGCTGATAAAAAGCTTTAAAAGCTTGTCTCTAGCTTCATGGGAATGAATGCTACGGTTAGCACTTACATGAGGGCTTCCAGCAGAAATTTGGATATTCGTACATGTTCACAAGCAAGCAAGTTAATACACGCTGCTGGGTTTGAAAAGCCTCCAATAATATTTAAGTTTAAAAGGAATAGCTGAAGAGCATATTAAATGTAAATGAAGTCTGCATAACTTCTGATCTTTATTTAAGCCTTGAGTAAAACTCAGTGGAAAGACTGCTATTGAAACCAATGGGCTCTGAATCAAGCTCTTATTTCACTTAATTTAACTGTGTGAAATTCAATAAATGAGGTAAATAGACTTTCTACCGCCCTTTTTTTCTGGAAGGAGGAGAACTACAATTAGGTTTTGAAAGCACAGCTAAAAAGCCACAAAGTGATTTAACAGCACCTGGGTAAGTTTTGAAGATGGAGACCAATTTATCTTCAAAAGTCTGGGAAGAAAAAACACTGAATTTAGTCGTCGGTGCTATAAATGTTGCATGTTACAGCAAGTGGACTGCTTTTAGAGTCAGTCTTATTTAGCAACAGGGAACCTCAGCCGCATACAATGCCAGAGTATAGTTCTGGGAAGAAAGGTAAACAAGTTTGAACGTTTTAAAAGGTACTTGAAATGCACGATTACGGCACGTTACATGCTGTTCAAACTCTGTAAAGGCTCCTTCTCCATCTCTTGATTTGCACGGTTAACCTCTGCCATGCGACCCGGGCTGGAAGGCAGGCAGCCTTCCTCGCGCTCTTCCACCCTCCCCAGCAAAGCAACGGCTCCATGGCTTGGTACCAAGCCCAGAAATCCTGCCATCTGAACTCCAGAAATGTAACGTGACACTGGATAAACCTCCGCTAATGCTCTCAGACTCGTACCATCATAATGCCCAGCCGCACAGGTCCCAGAAAATGAGATGATGGGGTTTATCTTTTGTTTTGATTGGTTACAGAGTAAGGCCCACGCACAGGTTTTATGTCTCTCTGACCTTGCCAAAACAGCCCTGCCGCTTCCTTCTGCTTCTTTTTCTCCAGCTCTTTAAAAGAAACATTTCTGCGTGAAGTATTTGAGGGCCGTAAATGCAAGGGGCTGCACAAAAGCCCGTACAGCACCGTTACTGCGACAGGCTTTTGAGGATGCTTTATTTGTCTCTTGTCTTTGAAAACACTAATAAAAGAAACGCATGGGTAAATGAAATTATTTTCTTTCCTGAGAA
>KZ506126.1:160662-172514 GCA_002844005.1 Limosa lapponica baueri
AACCTGCTCCTAAAAATTTACAAATTTTTAGCAACTTTTCTTTTCCTTTTAGCAAATTATCAGAGCTCACTGTTGGCACCGGCACATAAATACATCTGCAATGACACCTGTCCTATTAAGGAAAATACCTTTAAAAATGCAAATTACTCATGACCCATTATTTGTGAAGGGCACATCCCCGGGCAGCACCTGCAGCAGGGATTGCCCCTGCCAGACCCTGCAGAGCCCGGCCTTTCAGCTTAAATCTAACACCACAGCTGCCCACAGCGACACGGGATGGGAATCCGGTGGCAGTCGAAGCTGTGACAGTGACCTAGGGAGAGCACTTTAATTCACCTGGAAAAGTATCGCAGGGAAAGGTTTCTCAGGCTGTCTCCACCTCTTCTTCTCTTCCTATTGCAGGCAGATGCCTACATTTCAGACTTTCGTGGATGAACAGAAAGTCAGCATCTAGTTACCGGGAGGGGTTTATGCACTGATGCTCTGTGTATTTACACAGCTTTTAAATATTTTTCTTAGCTCCCAAACAATCCGTCCTGCCTGAGACTTGCTTCAGGGCCTCACAGATCTCTCTGGTGGGCACAAGTGGGGGGCGAAAAAAAAGGTGACTTTATTTTGTGCCTTTTTTTTCCTGACAAAACCGTTCATGCTACCTCTCCTCAAATAAAAGTAGAATTTCACTGGGGAAGGTTTGAGTACAAGGGGTGGTTATTCCTGTTCTCCTCTCTGCCTCATGTTTACCAGGAGTGGCAGAATTACACAGAAACTAAGCAGTTTACACAACCACCTGAAATAACAGGATTTTGTACTGTTTTAACTCTATAGGAGTTCGTGACTCACTAGCAATGATAATACACTTCAAATAAAGACATTCAAGCTCTATTTTTTCAGTTTAGCAACCTAGCCTAGCAGGGGAGGTCAAAGCTGTCATTCCTCTATTAATATTCTTTCAATAATTAGCTGCTTCTCACAGGTTTCCCTTTTATTTCATGCCAGAAAGCAAGCCTTTCCATGAACAACATACCAAAAGAGAGAGCTACTATTTTAAAGCGTCTGTGTTCGCAATATGAACTGCTCTGTGTAAACAATGAGATCTTCCCTTGCCTTGAGTGAACCAGATGTTTCAGGGGGGGGAAAAAAAACCAAAACCCAAACCCCAATCCTCCCCACACAGAGGATGGTTACGGCAGAGAAAAGACTCTTCCACCAAACTGACCAGTGGACTTCTACCTAAAAAAGGTCCACGGGTCCACCTTTTTATTTCTTCCAGTTGATCTGCACTATTCAGGCAGAGAAGTATAAACCACTTTTTCACAGTCATGTCTTAATAGCCAAAGCTTTAAATGCACGCTGTATCTCCTATCACGCCCGTCCCCTCCCTCCTACGCAAACCGTCCTTGCTATGTTAAGGTGTTGGATATGATTGATCATAGTTTTTTAGTCGTTTTCTAAATGCTGGCCAAGGTACAATAAAATACTGTTTGGACACTGCTGGGCAGAGCATTAAACAATACTGTCTGTGCAGGTGGTAGAAACAGAGGGAGAACCAGGCTATAAAGATGCTTCTGTTCCTCCCGATGCTGTTTTCTGTCCCTGACAAAGCCCGCTCACACCCCCACCTCTGAGCATGGGTTAAAGTGAGCAAGGTTTTGGCTGTGGCTTGCTCAGAAAGGGCTACCAGAGCGGGGATCAGCCCAACAGGAGCTCCTGACTTGGTATTTGCAATGATAATTTCCAACGGCAACACGCTGGACTTTGAGATGACTGAGAGACCATCTCGCAGTGTTTCAACTCGTTAAGAGAGAATCAATGTTCAGTGTGTTATTAAAAGATTGTATTTAATTAGTCAACAGAAAAAAAAAAAAAAGGCAAACCAACACAGCCCTGCATGACTTCCAAGGAAGCAAACACCTACATGAATTTTCTCCTCTTTCTCTCAGGAATCAAAGTTCAATTTCCCACTAAGGTGATATAAAGTTCCTTTTCTGAGGTAAACATTCCTGTGCTTTTCTCCTGGCTCCCTTTATTGTTAAAAAAAAAAAGTTCTCAGCAGAATTACAGTAGCGAGAAATGAACTTGCCCTCTCCTCTGCCTTAATAAGAAAAATTGATTGTGGGTAATTGTGCTGTCTGTCTTTGTAGAAAGCCAATGTAGATGCAAAATGTTCACGGCCGAGCTCAAATTATCTTTCAGATGATGAATGCAAATACAGAAATTGGGCTTCAATACTGAAGTCAAGCATCTGATTTTATTCTCTGCCTAGAAAAACAAAGAGCTGAATACTTGCTACTGCTGAAGAAATTAAAATCCTGATGAAATGAATTGAACATGGTTGGGTACCAGAAAAGCGTGGGGGCGCTGCTTGGCAGGCCTTAAATCTTCTTCTAAGTCAGCAGTCAAGACAAGATTTTTTTTCCTCCTGTTTTCTAACAGGTTGACTCAAGGACCCTAAGGAATCCCAGTTCCAGATGTGTTTATACTTCCAGCTTTTCATCCTGGTGTCCTCAGAATAGCACAAATAAAAACCAGAACCCCTATAACGAGGTATCTAAACAAAAAATACAAACCTGGTCTGCATCAAAGAGATTGGGCTATAGAATCCCAAATTTCTTTAAAGTACAGCTGCTGGAGCCATCCTCCACACAGCTATTGTTAATTCAGTTGAACTCCTCAACCAGAAAGGATCTGGCCTCTTTTAGTAACCTACCAACTCCTCGACTTATAGAGCCAGAGACATGCCCCAGGTCTCAGATCAGTTGGAAGGAGACACGCTTGGGAGGAGATACCGTGGGACCATTGCCCCTCTTCACACCATGGCTGCTAACTCCTCCAATCCATTCCTTTGCCCTCCTCCCCAAACTCTAGGAAGCAGCCACTGCAGGCATCTCGTCTAAAGAAGAGAGAAATCCGAACGCATTCGTTTCTCCTGGCCTGGAGGGACAGGTCACCTGCTGGACAGCCTTTATGTGCTGGCAATCATTACGCGAGCAAATACGGCCCGTTGCCTTCTGTCATGAGGCTTCAGCGCCTAACAGCTGAAAAGAAATCCTGAAAAACCATCGAATTGATTGTCAAACTAATATTGCTGTCATCTGTTTATGGTCATTCCTTAGTGCGTACCATCAGTCATAAAAGAACAGCATCATAAATTCACAACATTGGCAACAAGCTGAATGATTCAAATCCCTCCCCAGTCACGATACTCAAGTCTTTTCATAGCATCCACTCTCCTACTAGACAGGCTCAAAACGTAGCCTGAAGGTCAACAGGCTCCAGTTTCTGCTAGACCAGGAGGAGAAACCCTTTCCATACTGGCCAGCTGAGCATCCTCTCCCAGGAATGGTGGCTTTGACCTTCCTGAACCAGGATTCTGGCAGATCTCTGCTTCTGGAAGGGGGCACAGCATCAGAACGGCCACAATCTGCCTAGCGTCCAACCGAGATGATCAAACCACAACTTGCTGGAAAATCGGCTTGAAATTCCCGAGCCTGGGTGGAGGAGCAACTTCACTGAAATGTGTGCTCCCTGACACAGTCTTTCTAGCAGGGTCGCAATGGTTACCTTCAAAACCAGAAACACAGGCTCTTTCCCATCGCTTATGTTGTGACCCGAAAAAAAAGTACATTTCTGGCACCATTTAAAATATAGATTTGAAAATGGAGTTCACATCCTACTGGTATGCAAAAATGACTTGTAGGCAGTAGACTACACAGCCAATTAAAAAGCTCCCAAAATGGCCCTAGAACTGATGAACAGGCAATCATTTACTTTTCCAAAGCACTTCCAAGCTGGTAAATGTGACCTTTCGTTTGCAAGGAAAAACAGAAGGTTCCTCTACCGTTCTCCTGCCTTTGACTTCACTCTGCAGGACCCAGAGGATCCTCACAGTATTCTCCTTCGTCCTCTATATTAGAAATTCAGCTGAAATCTTTTCCGCCTAAACTTAATGAAAAACACAGGATGATAAAAATCCTTTCTCTCTTTTCCTCCCCACTCACTATCAAATAACTTTTTGGAAAGCACTGAAAGTGATAATGAATACACCAGGCTTTCTAATATGTTTGGTTTCCTAGACTGGATATGTGAATACTCCTTATATTAAACCCGGATGGATTTAATATGAAGGCAAGAAACAAGAAAAAGCATATAGGAATAGGGATAGTGAAAGGGTAAGACCTTGTAGTACGAGGACAGAGCGTCCCTCTTGATGCTTTGTGGTTTTGGATCACTTAAGATAAAAAGGATCTATGGTGCACTTCTAGCTGTCACACATTTTTGTCATTAAAGATTGTTAAAGATTCTGTTAAAGCCCCAAATCAACGATACTGCTGTTATCAACACAGTTATCCTCAATAGCAGAATCTGCCCAGAATGAGATCTGCACCTCTTCTGGATCCCAGACACACTAGTGACAATTTTGGGGTTGAAGATGTGCTTGCATTTCCATTGTAGACCGTTTCCCCCAGAAAACTTCTCTGCTAAAAATTTTTCATCATCTTATTTCTCTGTAAACAATGCAATTGTAAAAGAAGGAGAAAAGGCTTTAATATTAACATATTTTGAAAATCTGCATGCACAAAAAAAGAAAAAAAAAAAGATCTTCAAAGGTAGCTTCCATCTTTTCTCAAAGTTTGAGCTATGGAGACGTCATCATGGAAACGGCCTCCTAAGCTACAAAAGCCACTATGCCCATTCGAGAACTACAACCAAAACTGCCATCAAAGGAAACAACCTTTTACGGCCTGGCTGATGTTATTTGCAGACAAGACTGAGCTGATATTATACGCTACATGCTCGTTTGAGTTTGTCATGACTTAGCACCCAGCAAAAGAGAAACAGTAAATGTGAGCTCCCTGAAGGTTAGGGCTCTGCAGACAGTGGCGTGCCATTTTGACTCTTTTATTGCCATGCGTGAATTACGATACTGAGCACAACCGGTTCTCCCATGCCAAATAACAAGGGTAGAATTAACTTCCAAGAATCTCGTCAAGACACATATTTAAATATACACACAACAGCTTTATAGCTGCACTTAATCTTATATACAGCCAAGATCCCAAGGACTGCAGAAAAGTAGAATTAGGTACTTAATATATGCTGAGCAACAAAGTTACACCCATATACAAAAGCTAAGCATCTTTTCCAACCTTCTAATACTATTAATCCGGAGAAATGCATTCATGGAGTCCAATAATTCTGCTTATAAAGTACGTGGTTTTAAGAAGTACATCTAGTATGTAACTATTACGAGTTTCAGCTTCAAATTGGTTTCCTACGTTGCCTTCTTCATAACTGCTTGGCGCAGAACTCACATACTTACACATCTGTTCTTAAAGCAGTTATCCTAAAAACAGACTACAAAATAAATTTAAAATGGCAATTTTAAAGAACATCCATGAAATCTGCATGCCCAGCTGATTTTTTCCCAGCTTTCTATTTAAATATGTCTATTGCTTCAGCAAATCCCTTACACTCTTTCAAGATACTTCATACTCCACTCAGTAGTGCTGATAAGGCGTAAGAGCAACAAAACATTAACTATAAACAAAAATGCCCTGTTCTTCTTTGGCTCTTCACCAGAAAAGCCAAAAAGCTTAATTCTATGAGACAGGTGTTATCCTTTTTTTTTTTTTTTCAATGAGAAGAACTGGATCAAAGTTCAGAGACTTTGAGGATGCTGAAGAAAACCAGGCTGCAGATCAGTCAACTGCTGTTAACCCAAGGCATTTTCTCTCTCATACTGGCCGGGAGAAAATAATAAACAATCAGTTTAGGACGAACATTCCTTTCATGCATCAAATCAGCTCTTCTTTTATCTTGCTGGGAAGCCAAAAAAAAAAAAACAACAACCCACCCAACACCCAGATAGACAAATTAGAACAAATGTTCTTACAAGATATCTCTGATACAACTGTTTGCTGAAAACATCTGTACAACCAAGTACAGTCCCTGTGTGCAAAACCCAGCTGAGATTGCATTGTCTCATGACCATGATGTCATGATTCACAAATGGAAATGTGCATCTATACAAAGCTCTTGAAGTAATCAAAGTCCAATTTACAACTAAAGGGGACATAAAAGAGGCATTTTCTGGCCAGGCTGGTCTCCAGGACTTATTAGGCAAGAAGGCTTCTTTGCTGCTTGGGGCCTTCAATTGGGAGAACTTCTGCTTAGTTGCGTGCACCACAGGTAGGGCATAACTGGGCTCTCCAAGCAAGCCACCACCAGCACCATAAGCTGTGAGGTCTGACGCTCCCCAAAAAACAGAGGGGAAGGTCAGTACACACCGTTCTTCACCAGGCATGACTGAGCTGGGGAAGCGATTGCTATATTAAGGCATTAGGCTTCAACAACAGCGGTGATAACCTGCCTGTTGCTTAAAGATAGGGATGAAGCATCTGCAGTGCTTTAAGCATAAGGAGCAGTATCTTATGGAGAGACACAGTAACTTTACTGGAAAAAGTGAGACCCACGCTCAAGTCCACGCAGAAGCCTCTGGACCAGCCCCTCCTTTGAACATCACGCCATTAAAAAAGACACGTGTCTTTTCATAAAGCCTGACCTTTAAAAACAAGCCAGCAGTACAAGACAACAAACACCAACAAAATGCTCAGCATTACAGAGGGATAAAGGAGAAAATCCTCTTCCTAAGGGAAGGTCAGGCTTCAGGACTGGAAGGCAGTGCCACCTGCCTCAGCGTACCTTGTGGGCCACCAGCGTGGCCCCAGGCAACCAAAGACTTTATAATTTTCCTTTTTAATAGAAAAGCCACAGACCGCATTCTATGGCCTTATGAGCCACCAAGAGGTCTACAAATCTCTGCAGCAGCTGGGGAGGGATAGGTCTCCCTCTGAAGAGCATGCCCATGTTAGTGCCTCAGGTCAGGCAAGCGATGTGCTGGTAAGGGAAAGAAGTCTCTTTCCAGACACCTGGACACCCTCCCCTCCCCAGGGCTCCATTGGGCTTTATAAGTGCAGCGTGGATGACGGATCCTGGCACCAGCTCCACAGGGTGCGCACTGCCTCAGGCAGATGCCCCAGTCTCATCGTGCTTCCTGCCAACCAGCAGAAATTAGGCCATCCAGCGTGACCTGGACAGGCTGGAGAGCTGGGCAGAGAAGAACCTAATGAAGTTCAGCAAGGGCAAGTGTAGGGTCCTGCACCTGGGGAGGAAGAACCCCAGGCACCAATAGAGGTTAGGGGTGGACCTGCTGGAAAGCACTACTGAGGAGAAGGATCTGGGGGTCCTGGTAGACAGTAAACTATCCACGAGCCAGCAATGTGCCCTTGTTGCCAAGAGGGCCAATGGAATCCTGGGCTGCATAGGGAAGAGTGAGGCCAGTAGGTCGAGGGAGGTCATTCTCCCCCTCTGCTCTGCACTGGGGAGGCCACAACTGGAATACTGCGTCCAGTTCTGGGCTCCCCAGGTCAAGAGAGACAGGGAACTACTGGAAAGAGTCCAGCGTAGGGCAACAAAGATGATGGAGGGATTGGAGCATCTCCCTGATGAGGAAAGGCTGAGAGAGCTGGGACTCTTTAGCCTGGAGAAGAGAAGGCTGAGGGGAGACCTTATGAATGCTTCCAAGGATCTAAAGGGTGGGTTGAGGGAGGATGGAGCCGGACTCTTTTCAGTGGTTCCCAGTGACAGGACGAGGGGCAACGGGCACAAGCTGGAACATGGGAAGTTCCATTCAAATTCTGAGGAAGAACTTCTTTGTGGTGAGGGTGGCAGAGCCCTGGAAGAGGCTGCCCAGGGAGGGTGTGGAGTCCCCTTCTCTGGAGATCTTCAAGCCCCGCCTGGATGCAGTCCTGAGTGATGTGCTCTGGGCAACCCTGCTTTGGCAGGGGAGTTGGACTGGATGGTCTCTAGAGGTCCCTTCCATCTCCGACAATTCCGTGATTCCATGATATCCCAATACCTCACTGATTTTGCAGCTCGGTACTGTGTTGTAACACAGGGAGACCTTGCTCTTAGACTTCCCTCCACAACAACTTGGGGACAAAAAGGGCTCCAGGCTTTCCCCTGGAACACCCACCGCATTAGCAGCGCGAGGACAATCCGAAGGCGCCTGGTCATTTCAAGCAGCAGGGGTTGAGCCTGCGTGTGATAAGAGAAGCCAAAGAAAAAAGCAAACACAAACAAAACATCACCCCGCGCCCCCTGATTTCCTCCTTCTAAACAGTACCATAATGAACCAGATGTGCGTGTTCCTGCCCTTCTCCGGAAAAAAACTCTTCTGGTGCAGTTTTTCCTTCTTCCTTGTCACACAACCCCCCCCTCCCCAAAAAAAAAACCACGGGCAAGAGAAACATAATGAGCAGTTCCCTCAAGAGGGAAGGAGATGGATGCCTAGAAATATATGTACTGAGTACAAAGACTGCTGGATGCCAAGAAAAAAGGTGTATTTCCAGGAAACAAAGAGAACACATGCACTTATTTTACCTCTGCTGGCTCAATCTCCTCTGATCAGCTTCTGCATGGGGGGTGGGGGGAGGTGGAAATTGCTTTTTCTTGCTGTTGTTCTACAACTATGAAAAAGGATAGCGTAAGGATTTGGCTTAGGCAGTACAACCGAAATAATATAATCAGCCAAATACCTGTACAGAAAAATGATGGAAGCTTTGTAGCTTCCCCCGTAACAATGGAGAATGAATAGCAAAGAGGTTGGTGAAAGGACTCCAGGGTAGCTTCTCCTTGCCTAGGAAACTTGGTTTGGCCATAGCTTGCAGCTGCAGTGCCCGTGGACTGCATGGGAGAGCTGGTGCGATAGCAACATTGAAGGGACCACTGAGAAAGGCAGTTGGGGATCCTCCCCTCCTTCTTGTCACCTCTCAGGAGCCAGTTGAGTCCTCTTCCTTCTCGCCACCTCTCGGGAGCTTTGAATCCACTGCCAAACCCATCTTCGAGAGCGCGAGTATTCATTAACCTTTAGGAAAATGTCTCACCAGATGAATTAAGTCAGGTGACATTTTATAGGCAGCGAGTGATTTTCCAGGAACGTCTCTGCACTCGTTAGTAATATATTTGGATAAAATTTCAGTGTTGTTCCTAAGGCTTAGAGCTGGAAGGAGAAATGAGCACGCTCGCATGATGAGGAATGGGAAACAAGCGGCACCAGTCTCCCCCTCTGCTGCAGAAAGTAATGTTTTCCTCTGAAAGACCACAGATGAGAAGCTCTGGCATACGTTAAGAAATACATATGTTTTGCTTTTCTAACAGCCCTAGCCTATTATTCCCTAAAAGTTTGAGGCCAGACCTTTTAAATCATTAAGTTTTCATTCAGACTTCAAGTATCAAGAGACCAAACCAAGACTGAAAACGATTACCATTTCTCTCCTTCCCCGGGGGATTTTCTCCCTGTACCTCGGGCTTCCCTCTTGAAAACTGCCGTCCCCACCTCCCTAGCGAGCCTCTTGGCAACAGCCTCCTGCCAACCCCTAATGGTCTCTACTGGGAATCTGCCCATTTTAACCCCGCAGCAAGGCTTCCCCTTGACTGAGCTGCACGTGGGTAAAAGCCCTCACAACTTGCTCTTCTGACCATAAACCCTCTCCAGATAGGAACGTTGCTCTCTCTGTTGGTGAAGAAACTCTGCTCTTCATTTCCTTAAACTCAACTTACTTTAAATGGAGGCAGGCTCTGGCTGACAGACTTAAGGTTTCAAACACTTCAGTGGAAGAACGTAGCCGTGACCCCGCACCAACTCTGAGGGCCTTCACCATGTTGCATGGTAGAGTTCAAACCCAACAGAAGCAGACAGACCCCGGTGCCTGAGAGCATGTGGACAACTCCAAAATCATTCACGAGCAGGATGGAAACAGGTAGTAGGCTGGACCTGAGTGTGGGATGCCACCTGGACGGCCCTCGTCTGTGAGGCAAGGTGAGATACGAGCTCTGGTAACAGCACTTAGTAGCCCTGCAGGGTTTTATTAAAGACAAAACACCTCCCCTCACAACCCATGCCAGGTCTTGAGGTTTATATTTATCAAGAACATGCAAAGGTAATAAATGGGACACAGAAGAAGACGTGGCCACCAGAATAATTGTTTGCTCTCATGAAGGCAATGAGATGTCACTTTGCGTATCACGATTTTCTTCTCTACTGCAGATACAGAAAAACTTTTAAAAAAAAAATATCAAGAGAGCGTTTCAAGGAGATTTTTACAAATAGGTGCTTATCAATCTGAGTGGACCAGAACAACTCTTCAATTACAGCATCGCGTTTCCCTCTGCCAAACACAGAGCTACTTAGAAGCTGAGCAATATACCACAAATAGAAATATTAACCAGAGTGCTTTGTACTAAATAGCCGCAGATTTATTTTTTCAATGTATGGACCATAAATATTGTTAGAGAAGAGAAACACTAAACATACACCATCTGGCACACATCTTTAACTTACACACTAAAGTTGTTAGCAGCTTGATTTCAAACATGGATCTATTCTAATGAGGCCATTCCAGCTTCTAGCACTATGCTATATTATTCCAATGCACAGCTGAAAAGCTTCCACTATAATTAATTTTTCTGCATTTTTCGGAGCCCTGTTTGGCTTTCTAACATTTGGCCTACAAAGGCTAAAAGCTCAGCTGGTGGAAATCAAAGCAGCTTCAGAGCAGGAGACTTTTCAGATAGCAACAGCTTCTCCAGCAGAGCGTACTGTACTGGCTGTTGGTGATAGGGCTGGAAGAGATTGCGGTGGTGGCAAGGGAACAGCTAACGCTTGGTTGAAGAGCTTCAGCCAGTTAAAAAAGCTCTGCTAATACTTCCCAAACTTCCTTTTGCAAAGGGTGCACTAAGTGAAAATATGAAATACGCCACCTTTTTTGCTGCACAGAGAATAACCCCTACAAAAGGGAGGGGGGGGATCTTCTTAGATGAAGAATTAAAAAGCGAGGATGTTAATTATGTGCCCGTTCCTCGTAAAGCAGAAGAGTTTGCAAACGACAAATCCTTTCTGGCAAGTGGAAGTGCTGGGGGTTAAGCTCAACCGCGAGCCTCTGATCCCTTCCCTCCCGTTTCTGCAGTCGCAAACTCTCTCCCCATGTACTACACACCCAGCCCCTGCATCAGGAGCTCTCACAATGTTTAGGGGTTTTATTACAGGCTCCTGCAAAAACCCAACGAGCAATAAACTTGTCGTTGTCTCAGACGTCAGCAATGACCGTGACAAGGGTATTCTGACTAAGTTTCTCTGAATCACCCAGTTATTTATCAGTTGACTAGAATAAATATTGACTGTCCTTTGCACTGTCCTCTACAAATACAAACCCACCAAAGGGCTCAAAAGGCTAAAATGAAATCAAAGTTGCTAGATAAATATGAAAAAGAGCTGGTTATTTGCCCATGGATTTTCTTGCTGCTACAGGTTTCCAGTGTCTCAAATAATGGCATTTAGGGAATAATCTTAAAAAAAACCACACACCTGATTTTAGTATAAAAACCTGAGTCGATGAAGTTTTTGTTTGTTTGGTTTTAAGGGAATTGTCCAGAAGAAAAATAAAACCAAGAAGCCACTTTTTGAGTCAGCAAAGTTTTCTTTCCAGGAACATGGATAAACACATGTACTCTGATTTGAATGAGTTTGGAAAAGTCCAAGGCAATTAAGCCTGGAGCTCTGTCCTAGATCCTTGGCTGGAAGTTTCCTACTTCTGTCTCCCCTATCAATCTGAGTGCTGTTTGTGCTCAGAGGGCTGGAGCACCTCTCCTATGAAGACAGGCTGAGAGAGTTGGGGTTGTTCAGCCTGGAGAAGAGAAGGCTCCACGGAGACCTTACAGCAGCCTTCCAGTACCTGAAGGGGGCTACAGGAGAGATGGGGAGGGACTCTTGATCAGGGAGTGGAGTGATAGGA
>KZ506126.1:181732-197161 GCA_002844005.1 Limosa lapponica baueri
GGGGGAGGGTTCAAGTGGGCAGGGGAAGCAGTGAAAGCCTAAATAAACTTTGACCATTAGATAACAGGGCTATTATTGCTCTGTAAGACTTCCTGAATGGCCTAGAAAAAACAGAGACAGTTCTTGTTCCTGCCTGAAGGAAAGGAAGCACAAGGATGAGCGCCCAGCGTGTCGACTGAAAACTCTGGTTGTTTCCCTCCTTTCTTCTTTCTCTTTTTTTTTAAATTATTTTTAATTTGTTCTTCCCCTCCCCTATCTAAAACCCAAGCTGTAGACTTAGCCAAAGCCAGGAGGACCCTATCTTCATGCCAAAAAAAAAACCCAACCCAAAAATAAAAATAAAAAAGCCCCAAACCCTTGAAGTTTCTATCGCGGGACGTGAAACCCACACACTTAGTACAGGCTGCCCAGCTGCTGGGGCAAGGCGAGGGCTGCATCCCACCGTGCCGTCGGCAGCACCCCGGCAGGGAAGAGCCGTGGCTCCCCGGCAGCATCCCTGCGCCCGGGTAGCAGCGACAAGAGCCAACAGGGATAGGAGCATCCCAGGTAATGAAAAGAAGTACAAGGTAAAAATAGAAAGCAAGCAAATGGCTTATTTGGGGGAAAATATGTAAAAATTTTTGACAGTGGGTAATTAAAAATATGCATGCTTTATGAAGGGCTAGCTCCCCCCCCCCCCAGATTTTATACGGAAACAACTGCCTAGGAAGTGCAAAATCTCTGCCCCTTCCCATATCTTTCCTTTCCCCCCCAATACATTACCTCACATTTCATTCTTACAGAACTTCGAGAAGGTTTTTGCTCACTTAAGTCACCTCAGTGAAGGATATTCACTGCTGTCAACCTTTTTGCTTGCACATATGATACTGTTGGTGGGCTAAAGCTGTTAGACTCATTAGGAAAGCATCCCCACCAGTGATGTACAACTACAGTTCCTCGGGCTCAAACCAGATGCTCCAGACTGTCATGAAAACACTAACTTGTGTTGTTTACAGTCACTGTTCTCTTTTAAGGTGAAAGCAGTGAGAAGTAGATCACTCAGCACCACATTTGGAAGACGGTGTGTCTTGGCTCCCGAGTCCCAGACGACCTTCCCCTCCCAAACCATTACCAGCTTCTTTTCTCTCCACCTCCTCCTGGTCCTTCAGGTGCTCCCCATCTGCCCTGAGCTCCCACTCTGGCTGCCCAAGCTTGCTCCCTCTACACAAATGTTGCCACAAAGTGCAGCAACTAAGGCCACCTCACCTCTCAGGCGATGCTGTTCACCTCCTCAAACACGCTCACAAGCTTTTGTAATAAATGGGAATTTTCTGCCTATCACTCTCTGCTCCTGCAGTCAGACCATGCCTGTATTTTCCACTTATTTCCACACTCCTTGCTGTATCCATGCTCTCGTTCACGCCACCCACTTCGGTAGAAGTTTTCAGTTCTTCCCCAGCTTCCCACTGCTCCGTACTTTCTTCGCATGCGTTACTCGTTCCTTCCCCACTGATCCACTTTAAAGCCTTTCTTCTGGCACCATTCAATATGAAATCCCACCAAGAGCAACCTTCTCCTCGGCGGAGGATCTGCACAGGACCCCTCACACCTCCTCCTTGGTTTTGAGCAGCATTGGGCTGGCCACCGGCTGGACTGGTGCCGACCGCTGAACAGGAATGTCAAACTGGAAAGTACTGGTCTGTAACCGGAGCTACGGGGACAGCCTCTACGGACAGAGACCTCCAATCTCTACGTGCTCAGAACTAAACAGAAAATATGCAGCTAACACAGACGCATACATTGCAAACAAAAAAAAAAGACCAAATAAAAAGAAAAGACCAAACCCTTAAATGCCCCAATTTTTGGTCCAAATATGTTGCTTCTCACTTGAGCAGGGAGTATGTTTAAAAACCAGAACCGTAGAGGAAAGGAAAGAAGCTCCAGACCCAGGAGACCACATGAAGGCACCAGGAAGGTAAGAGAGGGAGAGAGAGAGAGAGAGAATGGGAAGAGTAAGTTGCTGGTTTGTAAAACTGAACTTGTGGCAGATGATGAAAATAATGCTTAAATAGATTTCTGGTGTAAATAATGATGATTTAATTTTTCATAACTCCTTTCTGATATTCCCCCAAATTATTCCTCTTAAAATATCTGCCCTGGGATGGGAAAATGAACATCCAGAGGGAAAAAAAAAAAAGAAAAAATGGAGTGAAAGCAAATTTTGCACTTGTATTTTAGTAAGTCTCCAACATAAAACGTTCACCAGCTGTGAGCTCATCCAAAACCTTGAGAGGTAGAAAAGTCATTCTGCAGGACTGGAAAAAGTGATCTTAGTTTAACTTTTAAGTGACTTAAAGAAAAGTCGAAGCCTGTTTCCTCCAGTTTCTGCGTCCTCCTAGGAATGCCGAAGAGTCAATCCAGGAGCCCTTGTGACCATAAACAATATTTTTTTTCTGGTTAGTGGCTGTTTAATTTTTTTGTTCCCAGAAAGGCTGTCATTAAATAAACAACAGGGTTCACGTACGAAAAGGCAGACATCTTTCAGGCCTGAACAAAGAGAAAGCAATTCCAAAAGCTCCTAAAATGAGCAACCAAACCAAAAGACAAGGATGGTGTCAGATGTGACTCAAGGTCTGACACATTCCTCCAAGCCCTAATGACTGAACTCAACTGGGACTCGAGAGGGAAAATAAACCTTTCCAGAGAAAACAAAGCCCTTACATGCAAAAATAGGTGAGGAAAGAAAGGAAACCAAGGCTTGCTGGTGAGAAGCCCTGTCACTGCATCCCGTAGGTCTGAACCACGCCTCAACACAGCCTGCGGTTTGGAAGACCTCGCAGGGTACCTAGGATGGAGGAGTTGGCTGATACGCTGCAGACCCGTGGTGGGGGGCGAAGGAGAGAAGCCACAAGTGCTCGTTGTGAGCTGCAGGACACGGACTGGCATCTAGTGCTTGGCCAGCACATGGTGTAGCGTTAAACTGCTGCAACAGTTGTTAAGGGGCTCCTCTTGGGATATCTCAGTGGTACAGGCAGGACCGGACCCTGCAAGCGCGTTCATGGGGTCCCCAGGAGGAGGTGAGACCCATCCCCGTGAAGGTGAATAGCACCAAGCCAATACAGCACATTGGCTTTGCTCTTTGGTTTGCGGCGAGTTTTCCCCCCCCTCTAAAGTCTTTTAAGAAACAAGACTGTTCTACCAACGCCTGTGTGCGCCTGACGCTGGCGAAGCCTCACCGATGGGCTCCAGCAGGATATCGAAAAGCAAGGACCTGTGCTGCTGTTGAAGCCCTCGGGGCTAAGCAGAGCTCATCACGGCTGCTCTGAGAAAGCAACAGCCTTAAAAACGACAGGTCCAGACCAGAAAACACACTAGGAATCAGCTGTCGCAGTCTTGGCTGAGAAGTTGCAATTAGATATCAGTGCTAACCTTGACTTTTGCCTGTGCTGTTACCAAGTGCCATATCTGATTGTCTCCTCTGAAGAAGGGCCTGTTGGAAATCCTCCATAAAGATGAAATCATTTACCATGGCCGAGTGCGGTGCAAGGGTTGGTGTCTTATCACATGGTAAATGATTATCAGGAAGGGTTACCTTGAGGATGGCTGTCCATTTATTCAAGCCTGGAATGAATATTCCCATCCCGACTGCACTAGGTGTTTTGAATTGAGATTGTCACCACAGACAGAAGATATAAGCAAATTTGGAAAAAAATAACCTCAGAAAGAGATGTTCTTTGCAGCAAGATTCCTAGCTTCTTGATGCAAGCATTTCAGCGTAAGAAAAATAAAAGATGACGAAGACTTTGCATTTCTATTCTATTTCTATTTTTATTAGACCTCCCCAAGGGACACTCGCTCCAGGCTTGTGGGAGCAGCACATCAGTAAGGTGGGGCTTTTCTGAGCAGCTTTGCATCCATATTACTTAGAATGAAATTCCTTTTAAGTGCACTAAGAGGAGTACCCTTGACAATACACTGTTAAAGTTAAGTAACTTTAAAAGGGGGAAAAAAAGTACAAAAACAGGTTTGAACCGGCTAATAAGAAAATTTGTCTGGTTGAATGCATTTACCTCTGCACTCATTTAAATGAAAAGAATGTACTCCATCGAGTCCTATTAGTCTGTGTAACTAAGGAACTTGGCCAAAAATGAGTGAAAGAAAAGAAATAAATCCTAAGTTTTACTTTAGTTTCTTGTTTCAAGCTATCTGATCAGCGTGTTTCCTTTTGCTGCCCTCGGCCCCCTGAAGCAGTGGCAAGGTATCCTCTTTCACGGGATGAACCATCCTCATTTTACCTGGATAATTCTACCAAACGAAGCTGAATCCCAGTCCCGGTTTTTCACCAAGCTGATACTATTACCAGAATGGTGGAAAAGGAAATACAAGAAACAGGACAGAAACGTAAAACCTGAAATGAGTTCCTGCGTAGGAAATCACAAGGGGAAGGGCTGCAGAAGGTCACCGTAGCCCTTTTATTCACTCTGCGCTGGGGCTTCCCGTGAGCACCTGAAAATTGTTGAGAGCACAAATCTGAAATGCTTCTGCTTCTTAGCATCCAACTGCGATGGCCCCTGAGAAAAGCTTAAACAGTTGTGCCTTGCACATCTACTTCTAGGAAACAGCCGCTTAAAAAACAAAACAAAACAAAACAAAAAAAAACCCCACAAAAATCAGAACAACAAAAAACCACAGACCTGGTTATTGATAATAATGTACACTGATACAGCTGAAAGTTGCAGTGAGAGATGTAAGCGCCCAGAATCCCTTGGGACACAGTTCAGGCCTCGTAAAGCCGAAGAAACCACATTTTCCAGATTATGGAGGGCAAACGGCAAGGATGCCCGATGGAAGAGGAAGACTAGAATGTAGAAGCAGTTTGCAAGGCTGCTTCTCTTTTGATGCCTGCCCATGTCAAAGCCCCCTCATTGTTTCCATCACTGTCAGTAGCACAGGAAACTACCATGGGAAACCACTATTCTCTTCTCCTCCAGGACAGGCAGACAGCAAATTGGGCACAGCTGGCTCCTAACACAACCCCCCAAACATTTTGGGTGGTGTGGGTGGAGCTCACCCTCCATCTAAGCTTTCCTGGTACCAAACTCTTCAGCTGCTGCGCCCAAAGGAGAAGACTTCTTTAACAAAGCACATTGAATACGACGGTTTGAAAGCTCTAACAGCATAACGCTGCCGGCCTCGGCGAAGAGCTGGTCCATACATCTACCGACCGCTCGTTTGCGTGGTGGCAATGTGGCGCTTCGAATGCCTGCTGTCTTCAAGCCCTCATGTGTTCTCCATCAGACATCAGTTCTTATGCCCTTCCACCGTTTCCTTACCACCAGCCCACACGAGGACTCTGGCATTACTGAGGTTAAGATTAGGGGGTTTATTTTCCCCACTCTAAATGCTCTCCCTCTGAAGCCGTTTGGTGTCAACCAGAATGTTAAACAAGTCCCCTGAAGTTTAAATATGGGAAAGCCATACCCCCATCCAGCAGTTCCAATTCTGCAACAGAAAGATGTTGCACGATATAAAAAGCAAGATTATTTTTTTTTTCTCTTTTTCAGCCTGCCAGAGCAGGGGTTACCTTCAGCCCTTCGAGGACCCTGTCTTCTCCACTTCTTCCTCCAAGCCTGTTCTTATCCCCAGCCCAACTCAAAGCATTGCTTTTTTTTCATGCCCAACACTTTAATCTCCTCAAACACTGCTTTCATCCTGTGCCAATGGGACCTCTTACTGTTCTCACAGCTAAGAAACATCTCTTTCTAAGCAACCTCAGGAGAAAAGTACCTAAAATGCCGTAGTTAGGGATCTGGATGGGGAAACATTAGCTCCATGCTCCAGCCTGGGCCTCATCATGCGTCTCCTGCGCGGCGCTGGGTAAGTAAATCGCTCTCCCTCTATCTTTGCAGAGCCAGGCACAGAAGAGTCGAATCAAAATCGGATATGCTAATATTTGCAAAGCACTCATTGATCATACAATCACAGAATCACAGAATGGTTGGAGTTAGAAGGGACCTTAAAGATCATCGAGTTCCAACCCCCCTGCCATGGGCAGGGACACCTCCCACCAGACCAGGTTGCTCAAAGCCCCATCCAACCTGGCCTTGAACCCCTCCAGGGATGGGGCAGCCACAACTTCTCCGGGCAACCTGTTCCAGTGTCTCACCACCCTCACAGCAAAGAATTTCTTTCTGGTATGTAATCTAGATCTCCCCTCTTTCCATTTAAAAGCCTTACCCCTCATCCTATCACTCCACTCCCTGATCAAGAGTCCCTCCCCATCTCTCCTGTAGCCCCCTTCAGGTACTGGAAGGCTGCTATAAGGTCTCCTAGGAGCCTTCTCTTCTCCAGGCTGAACAACCCCAACTCTCTCAGCCTGTCTGCATAGGAGAGGTGCTCCAGCCCTCTGAGCATCTTTGTGGCCCTCTGCCGGACCCGTTCCAACAGGTCCATGTCCTTTCTATGTTGAGGACTCCAGGGCTGGACACAGTGCTCCAGGTGGGGTCTCACCAGAGCAGAGCAGAGGGGTACAGCTCATAGCTGGGAAGGGTTATTAATACTTTATTACAGAGATGACCTGCTTCGTTGCAGAGACATGCCTCTTCTCCTCCGTGGCCGATGGGTTTGTGAAACCACCAGCTGACCTAAAAACCTCATCGAGCTCTGGCGAGATCCACTCGAGCACTGCCAGGCTCAGGGGGAAGTGTTGGGGAGTTGGGGGAACCGTGGGACAGAAATCTCATTTCATCTCGTTAAACAGGCCCAGCTACACGAACTAACTAACTGCTTAGTTAGTTACTTAACTTAACAAACTGCTAGGGAACCGTGCAAGCCCCCGTCAGGGCAGCGGTGGGGCTTGACGGCAAGGGAGCCCACAAACTGCGAGCCATGCGAAAGGCTGACGAGATCTCGAAGAGAAAAAGAAGAAAAAAAAAAAAAAACCAAACTACAGACGAGTAAATTAAAAAGAACTTGTGTGGGCAAGTCTGCCTCATTCCCTCCGGTTTTTGTAGTCGGAAAGATGCCGTTCTGAAGTGGCTGGAGGGAGTTAAACACCTTTTAAGTGCGTTCTAACGATTAGTGGTATTATGAAAAGAAAAAACAACTTGGTGTTTGTTTAAAAAAAAAAAAAAAGTCTTATTTAACTACAACTCCAGTCTTTAAAGTATTAATAGCCTATGCCGTTCCTACACGCTTACATGCTTTTCAAATTGCATTTGGTAAAGCTCGGTCCATCTGCTTTCCCACACTCCGTCAACACACGCAACAAAGCGAGCAGGGGCTACCTACGGCAGGGCTGTGCTCTGCGCGGAACTTTCCGCTCGCATACCAGAAATTCAATGCTAATTCAACATGCTTTTGGGGAGCGTTTGAGCTATAAAGGAGGAGGGCTCAGGAAGGGGAGGGGAGAAAAGGGGGTTTTCACTTGTCGTGAGACAGGCGAGCAAGCGGACTGGCGCATCGCTGGAGTTGTGTACCACTCGCCTCCCGACTCCCAGTGCAAAACCTGTCGCAACACACCACCACTGCGCGCCCGGAACGGGACACGCCGCTGCTAATTCGCTGCACTAACTTCAAAAACTATAAATTTTCTTTTCAAACCCATCCAACAGGACAAAGGGAAGTCTGTTTGAGATTCATCCCGAGTCCCGGGCTGATGGCTAATTTGTATGAAAATGGGTATGGTGGTTCCCGTAAATAGCTCTCCTCAGATGCTCTGTAGGTAAGTGGCCTAGGGAGGATTTGAAAAGAGACACACACACCCCCCCCCAAGATCAGCCTGCACAGAGTCTAGAAAGAGACAAATGCTCAGATGTGTAGCCCCAGAAGGGATGGCGAGGCGCCTTCGTACAGAGAGATGGGGAGCACCAAGGTGCCAAGGCAGAAAATGAGCATGTACTAAGGCTGTGGGCTTTCCAGGCGGATTCTTCACCGGCCATGTGTCCCGGCTCACTGCTGTCCTGCCTCTCCCCTGTCCCTGCCTGTCCCCACAAGGCTGTCTGTCTGCCACCCCCTCCGTTGCACCAGCACAACTGTTTGGGCAGCCACGTTCTGTGAACCGGATTAACAGGTCTGGCTCCCAAAAGCAAAAAGAAAAAAAAAAAACAAAACACAGAAAACAACAAACCCAACCACCAAACTATTTTAATTGCCAGGCTATTTTTAAATTCTCCGATGTTACACAACGCGGCAGGTATGACTGAGGGGGTGGCACTCATTAGCACAGGGTAAGGGCAGGAGGAGAACGAGGATGCTCTTAGCAGGTAACATCAGGAAAGGTTTTGTCAAATGAAATAGACGGCCTCACTTTCTCCTCCATTGGAGTTCATGCTGGCTGCTTTGCCTGTCTTTTAGGACAGCCTGATTTTGGAGTCATACCAGCCTTTATTTATAGCACAGAAATTTTAGATCACTGCTAATTTCTTCAAACTTCCACATGTTGACTCATGAAAACACTTAAACAAATCTACCAACTCCCAATTGGAAGGCAGCCAACCAGACACAGAATTTTAAGTACTTTTTAAAAAAAAAAAAAGTCTTATTTGGTAGGGATTTATACCAGAAGGCACTACATCAAATGCTAGCCAGGCATGGAACAGACATCATTTATATTATCACTTTGTCTGAAAGTGGCAAAAAGACATTGCATTTGGCAAAGGACAGAGGCAAATGAACTGGCCCTACCATCCCTGGAAGCAGTTTCAGGTGGAGAAATGAGGAAGCTATCACCTAAATCCTCTGTATATGAAGCTTGGGAGGCTTTTTGGAAGCAGAAACAACTTTCAAAATCCGTGATGGAAAAAATTCAGAGTTATCTCACTGTTTTTTTGTTAAAGTAATTTATCATCTTCGCTACGCATCAAGGTAGACGGGCTGCTGGCCATTTACTGTTAGAGATCAGAATGGATATTTAAAATACCCCCGCTATTACAGATGGGTTTCTGGTGATGCAGGTGGGATGTTACATACACTCACTATTAAATACACAGGCAGTAGTCACCTGCATGTGCTCTGGATGCCATATGAATGTCAACCAGCAACCCTGAAACAGAGCTCAGAACAAAAAGTTCCTCCATTCAATATAAAGGTCAAAATCTGTCCTCGTGTGAAGTCTAGATTTTAAATAAAATATTTTTCCCCATTTAAATCTCTCACACTTCACACTGAATTCTAATGCAGCCATGGTTTGTGCTTCAGGACTAAAGGTTATTGTTTTAAAATATGGGCAATACTTGATTCGTATATCCCCAACCATATGTTCAATGCCACTATAAAGTCTTCGAGTAGCTTATGCCAATGTCAAATCTGGAATAACAAAAGGGGGTCCCTATTCAACTTCTAATCTTCTGCGAAGGTCTTCAGGAAAGCATTTAAAAAATATTCTTTGCCTAAAGATTTCAGTATTTGCTTCAATTAATTTCTGCCCCAGTCCTATTCAACTGTAAGTTTCGGTGAGGCTAAGATTTAAGCCCAGACTGTGCAAAGCTGACTGCCTGCTACATTAAAACCAGCTTCCAAAAACCCTGTATTATGTTGGCTGTACGGAGCTTGACCAGTGAGTTTTATTTTTCTCGGCCTCCTTCGTCTGGAGCTCTTCCTGTGGCATCAGGAGGTACTCACAGCTCCGTAAACTTTGACTCCCCAACAGAAAAATCCCCGCACCTTGTGGGATTTCCCCACCACGCAGAGTGGTTGAACTCAAGGGCCAGCAAATCTCTACTTCCACTGTGTTTATGTTGAGTGGCATGGAAACTCCGAGTCAATTAAAGGAGTTTATTTGGTATTACTGTGATCGCCCCCCACCTCTTTCCCCCCAGCTCCCTCTTGTTAGTTTTTGTACATACAAAGGGGGAGGAAAGAGCTCTGCAAACACGGGAGACAGTTACGAGTTCTTCCTTCAGCTGTTCTGCTGCTGCTTGCAGTCAAGTTGTAGGGACGGAGTAAAGTGAAAACATCTTATATCAAGACTCACAGTCACAGAGGTTTTCTCCAAACAGCCTGGAAGCATATAATGCCAGGAAGACCATAAGTGTAAATAGCAACAGAAGACTTTGAGGCAGCAGAAGTATTCTGTGGTGCAAAATGAGCCCATTCAAAAGAAAAATCCAGAAAGATAGGCTATTCGTCCCAATACCAGAGCTGGAGTAATTAAAATTATTTCTAGGTAGTTGATTCACTTTTGCAGAATTTAATGGAAACCTGGACCTTCCAACCTGCTGCTTTTGCCATCTGCCTGCAATGTAGCAGGCACTGGACGCTGGTGGAGCCTCACATCGCCTTCAGCTCTAAACAACCCTAAACCTTGGTTCTGTTAAGATGATAGGAAGGAACAGTTGGACTTCTGTTCAATGCTTTCATGATGTCAGCCAGGTTATAATTCGCTGGGAACAGGACGAAGCAATCAAAGCAGCACCAGGGGGGTTTCGTTCACTGCTATTTTTCTTCCCAAACCCGGTGCTCGCTTGAAAACTTTATCTAGGAGATATTTGCATTCACAAGCAATTTGTCATGCGACTCCGAACTTCTGGGACTGTATCAATTCCCGAACGGCAATTGCAGTTGTCAGCAGCGCGGGCTCCTGCGATCTGTTAAACGCATTCCTGAAAGGTGGTTAGCATCCTCCCTTCTCCTTTCCTGTGGGAAAGGCAGCAGCGACGGGCTCTCACTCCCCATCCTCTGGAAGGCTTCGCTGGGATGGTTTATTATACTTAAAGCCCCGATGGTCTCTTTGCCCTTCCTCCCTGGGAGCCTGCTGTGCAGGGGAGCCAGCCGGGCTGGCTGTAGCCTGATGACTACCACCTAATGGATGAGGCCAGCCCAGCTGCAGGGGCTGGAGACCCACCACCCTCTACCTCAGACACCCCCAGGACAGACACAGCAAAGCCCCATGGGCAGCCAGGACATCAAAGGCAGAAGGTAAACCCAGTTCAATTTGGACACGAGTATAAATTGTTTCTCAGTGTATCTAAGCCTGGGGTAATAAGTTTCTTTTTTTTTTTTTTTTTGGCCTTTTTAATGCATCTAACAGGACTAGAGCAAGTCAGCAGCAAAACGCTTGAGCCTCCACCACATACGGCCAAAGAGGCAGATGTCTGCTCTCCCTGCAGAAACACCCCCGGGGATGGCTCCCGCGAAGAAAAACCCGTGAGTTACGTACAGCGTGGAACAGACACCTTCTTCACTGAATTTCACTGAATTTCACTAAATTTTTTTTAGAGTTGGAAGGGACCATATAGATCATCTAGTCCAACTCCCCTGCTGAAGCAGGATTGCTTAGAGAATGCTACTCGGGACTGCATCCAGGCGGGTCTTGAAAATCTCCAAAGAAGGGGACTCCACAACCTCCCTGGGCAGCCTCTTCCAGGGCTCTGCCACCCTCACCGTGAAGAAATTCTTTCTCATATTTGAGTGGAACCTCTTATGTTCCAACTTGTGCCCGTTGCTCCTCGTCCTGTCACTGGGAACCACTGAAAAGAGTCTGGCTCCCTCCTCCTTCAACCCACCTTTCGCACCCCTCTTCTTCCAGGAGGTTTGCCATTGCAAATTAAACCCTTTTCCAGACCCAACACAGGTCAGGTGAAACGAGGTATAAGGAATCGCTGGGGCTCCTCAGCCAGCACCTTCAGCTGGCATGGCCTGGGCAGAGGGCCACCGGGAAGCGAGGGCACCGCGCCGATTTGCACCGGCTGCGCCTCTGCCAATAACCCTTTTATGGATTTGGAAAGAGTCCCCCTTGTGAACTAATAGGCCGCGGGCTTTTAATCCGAGTGAAGGGGCAGGGCGATTCCGCCCGAGCTTTCCCTCTGCCAAAGGATGGGGGAAGGAAAGCGGGAGCAGCCGAGCTGAAAGGATCCGAAACAAAAGCAGGTGCCGGCATACCCCGGGTCCTGCCCGGAAAACAGAGAGCTGCTGCAGCCCAAACCAGCATTCCTTCATACCACAGACATGAATAATATCAAATAATGCACAAAAGGAAAAATGAGCATCGTTCCCATCGATTCCGGTTCTTTCCCACAACTTGCGTATCACGACTACGACCGAGATCAAAGGCGAGGCCGCTCCCGTGCGGAGCAGAGCAGAGGCTTTGGGGTTCGATGAAAATGCAGCGAATGCTGCAGATGAAATGTTTCAAACCAAAACACAACACAGACGCCCAAAAATAACATTTGACAAATAAAGCGTTTGCCTCAGAACGGATCCCACCGAGGGTGCAATGTGGGCAAGGGGCACCAAGGGCTAAACTCACGAGGGTCAAAGGGCTTCGAGGGGTTACTGGGCTTTGTTTTAAGAAACTTCTCTCTGAGCACTTTCTTCTTTCAACGCTCCCCAAACTGTTGCTAGCAACGGAGCGAAGGGAAAACAGAAGAAAAATTGCGTCTAACACGCTCCCAACAAGAGAGGGCATTAGCTGGCAGCCCGCACGGCAGAGCAGACCTGCAGAATTTATGGCAAGCTGTGCCAGAAATGCAATATATGGATACAGTCAGCCCCTCGGGAAGCTGTGCAGTTTGCCTTTAGTTAACTTTAGTGTCATATCATCTAGCTACACTCAATGCTGTTTACAGGAACTGCTGTGGATGGCACAGTAACCATGAAATTATCGAGGGCATTAAATGGCAGGTTTTAAGAGCAGCCACTTGAACTCCAGCTCTTCTCACCAAACTATCTCAATTAGAGGTGAGTCTCCTCCACAGGCATCATACGCTTCACATCAAAGGACGCTGGCTGTCTTTCTAAAAAGGTCTATCAACGTATAAATGGAGCTGTACCTCCTCAGAAAGCAGAAGACACTGGATGAACACTGAGTGCTGTCGAAGGGTGCTCGGAACTGAGAGAGCAGGAGATGCTACACGCTTTCACAGAAACACCGCTGTACAGGCAAGATTGATTTATTGGAAATGTATGTAACTGCTATTATATAAATTCCCTTGTGTTAGTCATCATGTTCTTCTAGATATTAAAATCCCTCTTGCTAATGAACAGCAACCTTAAGCTACTCCAATTCCCTAAGTAGGTCACAGGATACTGGGACATTCAAATCCTTCCATCCAGCAGCAGCACATGCAGCAGCTACGCCACAGAAAGTGGAAGAAATATAAATATCTGTATTTCATCTGGCTGTGCTTGTTTTGTTGGTACGCCCGGCTTGGTCCTCTTTGCATGCAGAGAGAAAGAGGTAGTGCAGGTTATAAGCCTATGTTTGTATACATGAAGAGTGTTGGGGAGAAAGGAGCCGTGCTCAGCTCCCAGGGGAGTGAAAACACTTGGGTACCACCAGCAAATCTTCCCCCAATTCCAGCCCGTACCCCACCACCTCATTGTCGGATTCTACAAGGGATCCAAGGCTTAAAGTTCTTGCCTATTTTGGGGACAGCTGATGGGATTTAATATCCCATGTGTCACCCATGACATGGCAGGACTTCCCTCTTTGGTTATAGTTCTACAATAATTTTCCCTAAAAACGCGCTAGGCTATCCCCTAGCCTCTCTGTAAACTCCCAAAAAGAAAACATTCTTATTCTTCTTATTATTGCTTTAAACACAAATTAACTAGTCTGACCAAATGACCAGAGACCTGATTTCTAGTCCAGCCCTATGAAAAGTTCTACGGGCACGGGGTAGAGGTGGGAAACTACAGCAGAAGGCTATGAATGAGGGGGCAGAGCAAGCATTCCCTAAGTCAGCTTTGTGGATGAGGAAAATGGTCTTGGGAGCAGTTTCCTAAATAAATGTATACAATAAATTATATTGGCATTTTATTCACTGTCTGTATCTTCTATTCTACTGTCTCTGTCAACTTATCATACACTGTACTTAGGAAACATTTTAAATAAAGTAATGGAGGGTATTTAACTAAGGTTCTGTTCCATATAAAACACTCTTCCCTGGGCACTTTGATTAATTTTTGGTTAAAACTTAATAGAATAATACACACTGATATGCCTTTCTACATTTCTCACTGGATAGTCTCCTCTCTTCCTGACAGCTTAAGCTACAGAAACCCCTGAATTAAAAAAAAAAACAAACAAAAAAACAGAGTTGAGATTCATTTAAAGAACTCTTCCTCCTCTTTAACTTTTGCAATTCATTAGACCTCCAGAATGAAACCAAATGGGATATCCTCCAGTTCCCCAGCGGGTTTTTGTTAGTCAGAAAAAAAAAAGAGAGAGGAAAAAAAAAAGAAAGAAGGAAAAAAAAGAAAGTTTTCCTGCATGTGCCTTTCAGCTTGTACTGAGAAAATCCCAGGCTTTTCGTGTGAGCAGCTGCAGCAGGGTTACCCAGGGTCGGCTTGGGTAGGAAGCAAAGGTTTCCTCCAGTCAGTTAGGGGGAACGTAGCCACGGTTGGCAAAAGGGGAAAGGGAAAACAACTTCCATTGAATTCAAAGGGCTTCTAAAATGAAAAGCAGCAAGAAACATTTAAGAAAGTGGCTTAGCTAATGGAGATGATGAAGAGAGGAAAAACAAAAAAAGATCTAGATGAAGTCCTAAACATTCAGCAAAAAAGTCCACGGAATCCAAATAAACCGCTGACCAACCACTGACACGAACTTTTGATTTTATATTATGCACGCAGCCGGCAGAACTTAACCTGGCAAACCTGTGCTCGATACCTTTCTTCCAATCCTCACTCTCAGCTGAAGCAGCTTTGACTCCCCGAGACCCTCCAACCAAGTGACCCATATCCCTAAGAGCTCAGCAGCTTGCCCGTCCCAGGTACCTTGTTATACCTGGCAGCATGAGCCAGCACGCGTAGCCTTGTCCTTTGAATTGTACGGTATTTACTTTGGAGCACGTCAGGAGGAACATCCCCCTGCCCCTCAAACTAAAGGGGAAAAAGGGCAAAACCTATTTTGAGAGCCTCTCCGTAGCACCACCCACCAGCGGCTTCTTCACATGGGCTCAAGTAAAACCCATGACAGCACAGGAAGGTGCCCGTGTCAGAAAGCAGATCCATTCTGCAGGCTTTGCTGCATCTAAGACCCCACCTCTCTGAGGACTTAAAAGTCAAAAATAAACAAACCCATCCTCCTCCTCCTCTAAAATCCCCCTCAGACCCTAAAATGGCACTGTGACTTGCAAGGTTCTTGGAGTTTCAATTTCCATCCTGTTTACGAGAAAAGGTTCTTCTTACCCATAAACGAAAAGCAAAGCTGATCAGTTTTAATATTACTAACCCCAAAAGCAGCTCTTTCTGTTCCTCAGAGCCTGCCCCCAACTTGTGTACATGGTTACTCTCCTTGTCCAGCATGGGCTGCTCATTAAAATCTCTGGGAGACATATCCATGTGAACCACCTGATGAAAATTGGAGTCCTCAACACAGGAAGGACACGGACCTGCTGGAATGGGTCCAGCGGAGGGCCATGAAGATGATCAGAGGGATGGAGCGCCTCTCCTATGAAGACAAGCTGAGAGAGTTGGGGTTGTTCAGCCTGGAGAAGAGAAGGCTCC
>KZ506126.1:201738-214506 GCA_002844005.1 Limosa lapponica baueri
GAGGGGAGACCTTCTCGCTCTCTCCAACTCCCTGAAAGGAGGGGGTAGCCAGGGGGGGTCGGTCTCTTCTCCCAAGGAACAGGCCATGGGACAAGAGGAAACGGCCTCAAGTTGTGCCAGGGGAGGTTCAGATTGGAGATTAGGAAAAATGTTTCCATGGAAAGAGTTCTTAAGCCTTGGAATGGGCTGCCCAGGGAAGGGGTTGAGGCACCATCCCTGGAGGGATTGAAAAGCCGGGTTGACCTAGTGCTTAGAGACATGGGTTAGTGATGGGTTTTATCGGAGTGAGGCTGATGGTTGGACTAGATGACCTTAAAGGTCCCTTCCAACCTGGACAATTCTATGATTTTATGGCTGGGACTAAAGCATCTCTTCAGCATCCTGCAGAAAGTGAGCCAGCCCACAATCAGACCTAACGGAAGCTGTGGCTCTCGCCCATTGACTAGCCAGTTGGGTGGGTTGAGAGACAGATAACATCATGTCTGCACCCTCACTTCAGAGGCCAAAGTCTGGACAGAAAAAAGTATGCTACCATGAAGTGAGCAAATACAGGAATTATTTAGAAGCTCGCGGGGAGTGGAGGAGGAAAAGTCTGAGCACAGGCAAGGTGAAACATCTTAAAAATGAGCCTTCACATAGGGCTCTCCATCATTTCCAGGATGCTCTAGACCAAGCTGGCAGGCTGCGGTGCGAAGGCCAGTTTTGACTGGCACGCAATAGCTCCTGGCTTCCAGCGATTTCCAAACTCAGCAAGAGCTCGGAGCCAGGAGCCACTACCTCTCGCAGACACGCTACCAGCATGCTTAATTTGGGAAAGGAAAATACAGTCTGGCACATTAGCCCTGAACGGCTGCCAACTCCTGCTCTCATCTCTGCAGCGCCGGAGCTAGCCAAAAAACAGGGGAAAAAAAAAAAAAGAGTCCAACACCAGGCTGGACTCACTCAGTAACAATCCCCCTTCCCAGCCATCTCTGTCTCAGTGTGCTTAACCTTCTTCTGAGCATAACAGGGAGTCACAGCTCATATTCAGAGCTGACAGAACCATCAAGCCATGAGCATCCTGGGAGAAATCGGGAGTCAGGCAACACAACGCAAAAGTGAGTCTACACAGGAGCTTGCACACCCTGTCACGTTGAAATAACTAGTTCTGGAGATCGTTGCTCGGGCTTGGTTCACCATCCTGCTCGATACCACCACCAGGTATGACAAAAATCTTGCCTCCGAGGCTGCTCCACGATACACACTCCTGTGGCCTAATCCAACCATAATTAAACAAACCTAATTTCAATTGGGGAAATTTCAAACCCATTAAGAAGAAACCTGCAGCTATTATATGGATTAAGAAACATTTGGGAATTATACATACATGTATTATTAACAGAAGTTAGGCCTAATTGGAAGAAAACCCCTACATCTTTGAACAGATTACTACAATCACCTAGATCTTTTCAGAAATCATAAAGTAAACAGACCTTCAGAAAGGAGTTTTATAACAATAAATGTATGATAATAAATGTGGAGATAGCTGTATTTATTTATGTTTTAAGCCCTAGGAAGCAGCGATGTCTTATTTCAAAACATTCTCCACAAGCAGGAAGACTAAACCCAGCATTTTGGGTGGGCTTGTTTGGGTTTGTGAGGCTTTTTATAACTCATTTTGTCATTTAATCACTTGCTTCCAGGACACTGGGCTTTAGAGAAAATGTCAAGTGTCATCAGTTGACAGTGCTGACAATGGAAAATAAGGGTTTGCAAGTACATACAGGAACTGCTATTTGGCTTTGACCAGAACTAACTAGTAAACAGTGTTTACCCTCAAAAAAACCTGCTCCAGAAAACACACTTAAACCCCCATGCCAACGTATTTGTGTGCTGCCTTTTGTTGCAAGTACTGGTATTAAAGGCTTGACAGTTTTCTGCACCGAAGGAAGGAAGTGCAAGAAGAAAGGTCGCCGGTGACACATTACAACGCAGGACAACACCACAGCATGCAGAGCACAGAGAGTAATTCAAAGCTAGTTTCTATATCCACAGTCCCATCGACTGCTCTTAGCAACAAATGCGATTCCTACGAATGACACAAGCGATGACGGATCACATTTGCCTCCATCACCCACCGATGTTAAGTCACACCATGCCGTGGAGCAGCCGATAGGTATCTCTGTCCACTACACCGATACTCTCCATCCCACTGAGTCAATCAGCTCCACACTTCTCACTTTCCTCCCCAAACCTGAGTCAAGTTTTCATCTGGCAGGGATGAGCCTGCCCCGGCTGCAATTTCAATGGGCACCAGTGGAACCAGCAGCTGGCACCAGCTTAGAGGGTTTTCTTGAGGAGATGAGCTCATGTGTGCTGTCTCCCAGCCCATTCATTCTCAAGAAGAGGAGGAAGCAGACCTAATAACTGGTTTTCAGAGTCACGATTAAGAGGACTCTTGCTTTTGCCCCCATCCCTGGGTCGGCCCCGACACCTCTCCAGCTGCAGGGAAGTGCTGGACATTTCCCCACCCGTCGTGCAGCAAGGTGGAGTCAACCCCAGCACGGACAGGAAGGTGTCCTCCCTGATCAAGTATTAAATAAAGGGGATCAAATCACCCATTCTTTTGAAATGTTCCTACCACTTAAAATACCTAAGCCACCATAAATGCCAGGGAAACTAACCAAAGATGCTGACTTCGGTTAAAAAAGCAAAGGATTGGTTTCTTTTCTTGGATAGATAAACTATTGAAAAGGGTCTTGGGGGAAAAAGAAAAAAAAAAAAAGGTGCTTTTTCTGATGAATCATGTAGTAAGAGAAGTGCCTCGTTTTGGAAGCTGTATCAATTTCTTATGTTTTCTTGCCTCCTCGTAGGTTCATTCAGCTAAAAGTTAACTGCTCAGAAGTGCAGCATAACTATAAAAAGATGATGCCACTCATTCATGGGAAGCGAGCCTGCTAGGAAAGCGGCAGCAAACACCCCTCTGATCCACTGCCCCAAAGAACTTTGTTCCGAGTGTACGAAGAAAAGTACAACATAAACAAGGCACTATTCTTACAAAACCTTAATATTCTGGATTTATGTTGCTAAATTTGCTACTTGAAGGAGCTGAGCAGCTGGTCTGTCACACAAGGACCCAGCTTCTTGGACACAGCATAGACTAAACAATGAGAGCCCACTTTCGGAACCTGGCAGAAGTATCCCAGCCTCACCCCATCCTTCTTTAACCACAGGCTCCCTTCCTTGCTCTCTTTATTTAACATCAGCCACCTGTTCACCGTTCACTGCCTTAAAACTGCCTTAGTCTCTGGAGTCGCAAGAACGCTGCATCTCTCACAAACAAAAAAACCTCAGTTTACCTCAGAGAAGGATGGAACCATCTTTTCCTCTTTTTCATCATTTGTTTGAATTAACGATGCTTTCAAGAAGAAAGAAAAAGAAACCCACAAAACAAACCGAACAAACGAAGACGATTTCCACTTGAATTGGCCCTCCCTGAGCGGGCAAATATTCTCCCTCCTAGCACTAGCACTGCCCAGATGAAGGGGCTGGAAAGGTTGGTAAAATAATTGTGATGTCCTCATGGTGCCCAGCTTGCTCCTCCTCTGCCGTCTGTTAGGGCAAACAGTGAGTTGCTACTGGTAATTAATTACTTATTATTTTAAAGCAGTAATGTTGCTTCGGGTATTTTTCCCTTTGGAATTTAGCTAGGGTCTGGTATTGATGGCACCTAATGAAAAGCTTTTAGAGGAGCTCACGACCAGCTATCATTTTCAAACACGTTTTAGTAAAGGATGAAAATGCACACAAATGCAACAAGGAAAATAAGCGGAAGAATACAGTGAAAAGTACACGTTTTTTCAGAAGTGTCATTGGAAGCTAAAGTAACGGGAGGAGGATGTCTCCTTCTGCCCCGAAACTTTCCCATATTGTTCCCTTCTACCCTCCTTCTTGGACAGCACAGGGAGAACTTGTGCTCCTTTTTATGGTTTGCTTCGTTTCCAGCCCACTGGAGCTCTGATACAACACAGCCAGCCATCTCCCACCAGAAATCAAATTGTCACATAAAACAGGGCAGACCCTAGCTACTGGGTCTCTTCAAGTCAACCCAAACATGTGATGGGTCAGAGGGAGAAGAGCGGAAAGGGGAATATGCTTCCGATGTTCACCCTGGGAAGTTGGCTCTAGCACTAAACGCAGCTCTTGCACGTGCTCTAGGACTATGGGCCATGAGAGCATGTCTCATCCCTACTTTCCTTACAGGCACTTCCATGGGTTGACCTAAAACAGGATCTTCAGGGCTGTACTTCATTACCTGCCTAAACCCTACCTTTGCTAAGGGGATCCTGATCATGCCTGAGATGGCTGGTTACCTACCCCAGAAATCAAAATAACAGGACCTTGCCTCCCGACTGTCTCACTTGCAGATAGTAAAGACCCAGTTTTACACAGGCAGAATTTCACGCATGAAATTCCTGTTTCAGCTGCGCTAATCCACTAACTCCAATAACATCATGGAGAAGCGTGCTTTCCCATTTCAGTTCATGTACATTCTCTAGCTGCAGGGGACATTAAGCTTCAATAAAGACTATTTTAAGAAGTCAGCTCATCTCTTTTTCCTTTTTTAATTCCTAAAGTCAACTATGAAATTGAACAAAACCAGACAATTTGTCATTAATCTGTCAATTCAGATAGACCCACTGAGCTAAGATAATGGCATCTATTGAGCGGTACAAGCTCAAGAATTACGCTGAGTTGAGAATGCGCTAAGCAGCCATGAGAAATCTGTGGTGTCTCAGTGTGATCTCACGCTGTAATTTCCATTCAAGGGAGGCCCTGTCAATCAAGACGTATTAGAAATGATCTAAGACTTCTGGTGTTGCTCAAAAAGGTCTTAAAGCACCAAATTTACGCAAACGCTTCAGTTTTAGTTTCTGACATAACAGAGACTACGTCAACGGTTGGGGTGTTCGGTACTATCACAGCATAAACGAGTCAAGATACATAAGCAAAAATAAATGAAAAGAAGCCCCAAAATTCAAAGACAAATCTTAGAATATGTTGGAAAATAAGCAGCAAGTCAACACAGAGTAACGCATTCTGGTGATGCATGGCAGACCATGGGAGAGTGAGGAGCAAGCCCCACCTCTAAAGCAAAGCAAAGCAAACAAACATGTATTTTTCCTTAATCCAGCGTGTTACAGGACATGTAAATCAAGGTTTGGTCAAAAATCCCCAAAGAATCAGTAACTGTCTGCTCTTCTGAAAAGGAAATGAAATCATGGAATCACGGAATTGTCAGAGTTGGAAGGGACCTCTAGAGACCATCTAGTCCAACTCCCCTGCCAAAGCAGGGTTGCCCAGAGCACATCACTCAGGACGGCATCCAGGCGGGGCTTGAAGATCTCCAGAGAAGGGGACTCCACACCCTCCCTGGGCAGCCTCTTCCAGGGCTCTGCCACCCTCACCACAAAGAAGTTCTTCCTCATATTTGAATGGAGCTTCCCATGATCCAGCTTGTGTCCGTTGCCCCTCGTCCTGTCACTGGGAACCACTGAAAAGAGTCCGGCTCCATCCTCCCTCAACCCACCCTTTAGATACTTGGAAGCATTCATAAGGTCTCCCCTCAGCCTTCTCTTCTCCAGGCTAAAGAGTCCCAGCTCTCTCAGCCTTTCCTCCTCAGGGAGATGCTCCAATCCCTCCATCATCTTTGTTGCCCTACGCTGGACTCTCTCCAGTAGTTCCCTGTCTCTCTTGAACTGGGGAGCCCAGAACTGGACGCAGTATTCCAGCTGTGGCCTCACCAGGTCAGAGCAGAGGGGGAGAATGACCTCCCTCGACCTCCTGGCCACACTCTTCCCTACGCAGCCCAGGATAAATCTCTAGCTGGAAATCTCCAGCTGTAGCTAATGGCAGCCCACGATGGGCATGGAATCCTCTTCCCACCTCCGCCAGGCCTGCTGCTGATATTCAGCAAGCAGAGGTCACGCAAGTCTTTCAGCTTCATCCGCCCCCTCACATCGCTCGCTCGCTCATTTTTTTGGCACGAGGCTTACCTGCCCGATGTTACTCCAATGACATGCTTGATCTGTGTACCCAAGTTGCCATGGAGTAGGACAAAACTTTGTAAATCTCCACCGTTCAAACAGATTCTCTCAAGATGTGTCACTTTAACGCGTTTTCTCAGTCTCTCTTTACATACCATCTCTCCTCCCTCCTTCCCCTCAAGCCCAATTTCCCTTCCCATTCCCTTCAAGGATAGCACACGCAGTAAGAAGTGAAAATGCAGCAGCTGCTCACTCGTTAAAATATTTATATTTTTCATTTACGCTTTACAGATTGAGTCAGTTACGCTCTCTGACCCAATCTGAAAAAGATATAGAGCTGTATGTTTTATTTAATCTAAATAAACATGCAAAGAGTCCCTGGCATTTGGGAGAGACAAACACAAGTGACAGGTTGGGAGATGGGATGAAAAGAATATGCTGGGTATTTCTTTTTAAAATATAATCCTGCTTTCCGATCCTTTCTTGGGAATGTTTACTTTTGTATTAACACCACAAATTATTTCAACTGCAACTGTAAATATTTCTGTTAATTTCCTAGTTTAGTCTAAATTTCATCAGTGTTCTAAATACTGTTCTAAATAAACCATCAACAAGATGCAGAGAATTTTGCTGGGATGCTGGAGAGGCTGCTGTTTGGTGCTGACCCCACTCCGCTGCCACAGCCCGGCAGCGATTTCAGCAACTTGCTCTTAGGCACAGTTAAAGCAATACCTCCAAAAACCCTACAGACGCTGAACTAACATGCAGTTAAGGCGCAGGCAAAGAGAGGTGCTTCTTCTGCAGTGGGAAGCACGAAAATTAAGACCCGCTTGGGTTTCAGCTGGACTAACACTAGTTGAGCGCAGAAAGTCAGTCCATATGGAAATAATCAGTTAAATGGAGACTGAATGCTCGGTACGAACTTTCCCTGAGTAAAGCAGAAAAATATATTACTTTTCAACTGTACGAATGACCTTAATTTTTTTTTTTTGTCTTTTCCAGTAGAAAACTCCCACCATTCATTAAAGCACTTCACGTACAACAGAGTCCTTAAAAGGAGATGTGGCTCTCGCCTACGAGCAAGATGGATATCTACCCATGGATATCTTCCCGGCCCCTACCCCTACAGTCTTCTCAGCTCACAGGCTGAGGGGAAAAAAAAAAATAAAGAAAAAAAAAGAGTAGTGCAGGTCTCTTCTTCACCTCTTTAATCTTCCTCTTCATCTATCTTTGCTTTTCATCCCATTAGGCTGAACTGCAGTTGGACAATATGTCATCAACTGAGAGCCAGGGTTAAAACCCACGGATGGGTTTGATGGGTTTCAACTGTCCTGGTTCACAGTTCTCAGAAAAAATAGGGGAAAAAAAAAATAATATATATATATATCTTCAAACAGACAGTAACTCACTGAGATGTTTCACACTTTCATTGCCCTGTGGTGAAGACCCACAGACACGCACTCATTTAGCCGACAGCTGAAGCCATTGACCAAGCCCCCACCTCCCCCCTGGGCTTGCCCCAGCCCTGGCTCCACTAGCAGGGGCTGATGGACCTAGCCCCACGTGCTGACACATGCCCAGTTTATGTTTCCTTTCTCCCCTGAGCACCACCTTCAAGACTGGGATGTAGCCACCTGGCCTTTAATTTGCAGCAGCCCGCGTTTTACAGAAATTCGATATTTTCACTCGCTTCTGAGGAGCGATTTTCAGGCAAGCCTTGCCGTCTCTTCAATTCACCGATGAAGATAGCAACACTATACTCATCGTCCAGGCCGCAGAGACAGTTTTCTATCCTTGCTTTGAAATCCAAGTTAGTGGAGATAAAAATACTGGAAGGAGTAATGACAAAGGCCGACCTCAGATGACAGCTTTACGACCGCGTACGTCAGTGCCGGAGGAAAGCCACCAGCATGCAGTGGACACTTTTCCAGCAGGGGAAAAAAAAAAAACAAAACAAGACGGCTGAAAGAAACCTCATCAGGACAGGAGACAAGGCCACCAGAAGGAAGCAGAGGGGCAAATGGCTCCTCTTTTCCCCAGTCTTGTTGGCACTGGTTGTATTTATTTTACCGGAGCAAGATAATTCACATCTCAAAAGGGCATAATGACCTCTGAAACAAACCCTAACTCCATTTATTTATTTATTTTTATATGTATTATATTTATTTATATATATTATAAAAAATTTATCTTTTTTTTTTTTATAACCAGGCGAGTGCCGTATTTATTTTTTTCCACACGAAGAGTCATGACTGCGAAGAACTGGCTGGTCCTTTCATCAAAGCACCAAAAATCACTTCGGCCCTTGACAGAAAATTCACATTACTTCTGAAGGCAGAGGCGAACCCCACCCAGGTCTGGCTAATTAGCCTCTGCTCAAGAACCGGCTTGCCACAAAATTTCACTGGCTTGTAGCTCAGGAACCAGGCAGAGACTTTCAAGCAGCTTCTCTTTCTTTCCAGAACCACAGCATACCTATCCTCGATACATTCAAAAAAAAAAAATAAAGAGATGCCAACGCCAGATGTTCAGCAAGGAAAAATGAGCCGTTGGTAACGCTGAAAAGGTATATTATTGGTTGCATATAAAGCGGTTGATATGGGGCCAGAAGCGCGCTGAGGATTGAGGATTATGCACTGCTGATACCCCACAGAAGGCACAGGGTGAGTGCCAAATGCTGGCAGGGCAGGACCCTTCCCCTCGGGCTGGTTTCCCCTTGAGAAAAGGCAGCTGGAGTGATGGTGGGGTGTTGGTGACACCCTCCCACCCCCCTCTTCGGTTTGAGCGAGAGGACGGGAAAGCTACAGCTCCTCGATCACCCGTGGAGAGCATCCCACGGGAGAAGGCAATGGGTCCAGCTCAACCACGGGCACAGGACGTTTCTGGTGGGACGCTTGATAGGACGTTTATTTGGACTCGGTGCTTTCACACCAGCTGTAGAAGAACAGCTCGTATCTGATACGGCACCCAGCCAACAGGTAGGGAATTGCATAATTCAACTATTCTTTTCTTATTTTTGGTTTTGTAACACAAGCCTTGAGACTGGCTGCGCAAGGAGCAACGAAGCAGGGTTTACCTCATCGCAAAGCCACCACAGCAAAAGGCAGCAAGCCTAGGAGGGACGTCTACAAAAGACAGACTGGCCACTTGGCCACTGGTACATAACAACAGACTTCTTGTTACAAGTGGTGGCCAACAACTTGGCCGCTATACAGAATGGCATACCTCACCCCTGCCCTTCCAGTCATGCCTCACAGAAGTTTCCCCACAAGAAACATGACTTTTCCAGCCCGCCAGAAGGCTTAACGAGAGCACGAGGCCCCTGTGTGGCTCTCCTCAGACAGAGAAGAACCTTGGACTCAGGAGGGGAACCTGAGGCTCTCCTCAGTCCTGAGGCTGAAGGCTTCTGAGCAGCTATAGGAACATGCCCTGGCAAAAGTCCTCCCTGTCAATGCCGGGACATGCCACCTGCCATACCTCTTGTTGGAGCTGGGTGTGCAGCAGTGACGGGGCACGTCGTGGGTGCCATGCGCCTCCGCCGCGGGGATGGGTGGCACCAGCACGGCGTGTCCCTGCATGGAGCCAGAGGTGCGTGGCACTCACAGGGCGCTCCAGCCGGGGCTCCGTGTCCCTAACGCGCTCTCAAGCGCTTTCAGACCTCTGACTCCGCTATTCCGGTGCGGTTTCTGGTCCAAAGGGCTCTGGAAAAATCGACCAGCATGCAAAATGTCTTGCTAAGGAGAAGAAGCTCTCCTGTAGGCCTCAAGAGCTTCCTATTTAAGCTGCTGCAATAACGTCATTCACATCTCCCCCCTTCAGTCTAACTCAAACAATTCTGTTTAATTAATAAAGCCATACCTCATTATCTGCCTACTGCTGGGTCTCAAAGCTACGGCACAACACAAACATCAACTAGATTTTTTTTTTTCTTTTCTTAAACATTCTCGGTCACTTCTTTGAGGGATCTTTAAAGGAAGATGTTTAGACTCAAGGAAGTGGAAGTACCTGTTTTTAAAAGTAGATTACTGCAGATACGGAGCAGAACAGAGAGGAGTTTGCAGACCCAGCCTGGGAGAAACCCCTCCGTCCCCCAAACTCAACTGCCTTCAGATTGCAAGCGCAACCTCATTGCTGAAGAATGCCTGAAGCTGCAAGTGGACAAGAGCTAGAGCCAAGCTTTTCACCTCCTACGACGACCATTTCATGTATCTGAATTCATGATGAGCCTCAACTGCGGAGGCTGATTCAGGCTTTTGGTCCAGGTCGGTCTCTTTAATGGAAAATGAAAATGCACTTGTAAATGTTTGCAAATACCTTATATTTTATGAAAGGATCCTCTCTTATTACAGCAGGTATCTCTCCAGTTACAAGAAACTATAATAAAGACATCAATCTTGATATTAATTTCCCTTTTTTCTCCTTGTATTTCCGAACTGCTGGCCTAAAGAGTTTCCTCATTTCACCTTAAAGCACTAAACAAAGTCCCTTTGGTGGCACTATATTTAAGAAACCCGGTGGCCTCCCTCACCTGCAAACCATCACTGCAAAGACATTTGAGACAACATAAAAATTACATTTTCCATTTGGAATTTTGGGTTTTAAAGGTCACGGATTAACTCAAAATAGTTACACCCCACTTAAATTTAGAAGTAAAGCTGTCAAGTTGTTAGCTGAGCTTTAGCATGAATATTTTCAGGCGCTATGAGGTTCTCCTTGAGCAGAAAGCGTTAAAAGGAAAATGGAGTTAGTCCTAAACTGGTTGGTCTATCCCTGTTTTCCAACACAGGTGTGCTTTTAGCCTGCTGGCAAACGTTACCAGGAAGCAAACTAGTCCTTCCTCCTCCTCCTCCGGCAGATTACCCCCCTTGTCTTTTACGAGGGCTCTCCAAAACACCCCGTCTACCCATCTGAAAAGGGGGTTGGCATGGTCTATATGGGGTAGCTGTACCTACAGCGACTCGAAAGTCAGCAACTTCAACAGAGGGGACATGGTTGGGGTGAGGCGGGGGCAAGGAGAGGAGGGGGAAGCCCCAAACCTAAATAACTCCAGGCAGACTTGAAGTCACAGGGGAGTAATAGTGAAGGGAAAAGAATCGGAAACGAGCAAAAGGCAATATAAGCACAGTGGTTATTTCCTGTTCATTTATTTCTTAATTTTTTATTCATGTGTCAATTAACCCCATCTGCTAGTTTTTTTAGGTTTTTTTTTTTTTTCATTCAACCCCTGAAGGGAGAATATGGGCCACAGTTTAATAACAAAGTTCCCACAAGACATGGCAATTCAACGTCATCTCAATAGATTGTTCCAAAAAGTAGAAGGAGGAGGCACAAAAGACCGCAAGAGTGCCACGTGACAAGCAATATCCATCTGCAGAGACATGTAGGATAAGAATGAACTGACAGCAGAACGGAGAACAAAACAAATATAATCCAACTCTAAACACTGAAGAAAGAGCGTACGTACTGAAGGCCAGTTCTAGCATGGCTGCAAGCAGCAAGAGGACATTCCCACTGCTATTCCTGCCATGAATTTTGGTGGTAACCATGGAGCACTTGCAACAGTGTGAGAAAGACAGAGACCAAGAAAACCGTATTTCAGAAAAAAAAATATCTCTGTTTGAAATCTCTTCAAATTAAACATTATGGAAGAGGAAATCTGTAACTGTCTTTTGGCAACTCTGCGACATAAAGTTCTAATTTCATTTTGATAAATGGCCAAATGCTACCAGGTCTCCTTTAAGGAGTGCCGTCAAAGCTACCTGAGCCTCTGTCTAGCTGATGTGGCCATACTCCTTATTCAAATAAAGGCAACCATTTCTTCACCACTTCTCAGGAACCCATCTAAGAGTCTACGTTTACACCAGCCAACTTTGGGTACAAGCTTGCAGGGTTAAAGCCTGAAAATACGAGTTCTGAAGAGCTCCATGCATATTGACTGGAACCTTCTGCGTGGACAGACTAGTCCCACCATGTTATTTGCACTGTAGTCCTCCTAATCTGGATTATGGAGGTTATGAACTTGCTTTAGATGCAAGTCTTGTCCACAATTTATATATAATACCCTCTTATTTAAAAAAAAAAAAAAAGTTATAATTTATACTTCTGCCCCACACTTTGGGACTAAGGCATTCAGCCCTCCACGTTACCCCGGTGCTCTAATTTGGGGCTACAATCCTATAGCACAAAGTGATTTATTGCCCTGGGATACTCTACGAAAGGTACCCAGCTCTCAAAACAGAGTCAAAAAAGAAAGTTTTCATCACCTGGTTCAAAATAAAAACATTTGAAAGACAGGGAGGAATAAAACAGAAAACACATGCGCAACACAGATGTTGTAGGAAAAATCTGTTTGTTTCTAACGCGCTGGTGAAATCGGTGAAGATTATCACACCCGCTCTGAAGTACAGATCTCAAACACAAACAAGGTCACAAGCAAAGACAAGGACTAAGCAGAATGGAGGAAAGATGAGAGGCCTTCACCCCTTTTTTAGCCCTGGCCACCGTGGCACACACCCTCAGACTTTTTGAGAGGAGAGGCAGAGGTGCCAACACATACCCCTAGAGATCAGCGGCCCTTCTCTTTTGAGTATGAGAGAGGGGGATGTGATCAAAACAACTCGGCACCAGGTCCTTGGGAAAGCTGTTCCCCTGCCTAACTGCATCCATCTGCTTTGGGACACAGACACAAATCCCGTTGCAAATTTTTTTCTGGGAAACAGAGATCTTATTAAAAAAAAAAAAA
>KZ506126.1:214522-230456 GCA_002844005.1 Limosa lapponica baueri
TAGATGGAAACTGTATTTTTGGAAACACAAAATTTATTAAATTAAAAAAAAAAAAAAAAAAACAAAACCCAAAACCAAACAGAAAACACACAAATCAGATGCCTTTTCATTAGATTCCCAAAACCCCCAGATATTAGAAAAACTTCAGTCAGTATAGATGGAAACTGTATTTTTGGAAACACAAAATTCAAGCACGTGTAAATTGAGAACAGCCAAGCACTGTCCACCCTGCAGAGAAATGCCTCCAGAGCATTCCCTCCCAGCCCTGCAGTGAGAAACAAATCCTTTTGCTATATAGGCAATCAAGTTTTAAGTAGAACTCCTTGCTTTCAATAGGGTATCAAAGTCAATGGCGAGTTCTAAACAAAACAAAAAACCACAACAGGAGGAGTTTGGTCCAATGAGACTTGTATGTACTCACAAAAATTTATGGAGATGAAACGGCAACACTCTCTTGGTACTTTCCGGGAGCAAGTGTTGGATACAGCTAGTTATAGAAGAAAGGCAAGATAGGAAATCATGTCTGAAAAAATCTTTTGATATATTGTATTTGCCATGGAAATGCATGTAATAAAGTGGTATGCTGAAATGGAGGAGTGGGAAAAATATGCAGTTACCAAGGGGGAAGCAGCTTGCTCGGGTAACTCATTTTCCTCTCAACTTCCTTTATAAAAGAAGGATAGAAAGAAATCACCTATGAGTCCTCAGAGGAAAAACCACTACATAACAACTCAATAAAAGAAAGGTTATTTTATACAGAGCAAATCTCTATTAAGATTAATTACAAAACCCCGTAAACCAATAAACTTTCCTTTGCCATGTCCAGTTGTCATTTTCTTTTAAAACCTCATGACCTTCTCACCGTGTCCTTGAATTGTAGCATTAGTTATACACAATATCATGAAGTAAAATGAACAATGATCATTCATGCCCAAACTTTATATATAGATTTAAAAAAACATCAGCAAATGGGCTATTAAAAGTGGATGCACCTTATTGATTCCCCCTTAAAGCAATTTACAGCTAGACAGCACTATTTGCTCAGTAGTGTTAGAGCAAAAATTGCTTGTATTTATCTTGTTGGCAAGGACAAAACACATCAGTGCATTAGAGCTGAGATTTGTACCTTGTTCAAACAGCGCTAAGAACTTGTCCATTGTATCAAGCACAGAATTGCCCATGTGCTAACGTGCCCATACTTTGAAAGATGAAGATTAGCAAAAGAAAGAAATATTTTGCCCTACAATTGCACTTCCAAGTGATTCCCTATATTCTTCACTCCTCGGTGGGTCTTCTTCAGGACAAGTAATTATAGAAAAAACTTTCACTGCAAAATGTCTGGAGATTCAATAGTACGATTCATCAAGACCAGAATATCTTTATCTACCATACTTTAGTTGATGCTCCCAAAGACAAAAAAGGCACATATTGGAGGGAAAGACAGCTACAGAGACCAAGAAATGAAGGAAGAGATATCTTGACCGACCTGAGAAAAAGAACTCAGCTTGACCAGTTCCTTATAGTATATATCCTGGTTCAGGATAACTCCACTAACGTGGCCCTCTTTCCTCATAGGTCCCCTCTGATACACCTTTTTCCAGATCCATTCATGGAATTTTTAGAAGAAATGCAGGAGCACTGCATTTTGTTTAATTCAGTGAGAAAACTCTTTACAGACCATGCTGCACTAGACAAGTGTTTATTAAAGATATATAGAGGTTGTCACCTGCACGTCTGATCGAGTCACGCTTAATGGCTTCACAATCTGCCCACCCTCACCAGGCACCACTTTGGGTACACACCTTTTCACTTTATTTATAAACAGCCGTTCTCAAAACCACTCTTCCCAGAAAGTCAAATAGTTATAAAAATATTAGCCATCACAATCAGACAAAAGAGAGACTGAGAGAAAGGTTGACGTTTGCTGCTTTGGAGCAACGTTAAACATGATAATCGCTATCCCTGACTGTGAACATCATTTAATCCAGCCACGAGGTCAAACTGACCACCATGAGGTCAAAACCAAGCAGGGATGGTAGTGAGACCATCGTGACATTAAGTCACCAGGAGCACTGATGCATCAGAGAGGATAAGAGGACTTGGGTCTGTTCCCAGCAGGTGCTTATCCTTCTGCATCACCAACCACGGCTGCACGTCCAAGCACCTACTGTTAAGAGTCAAACTGCATTTGCTCCACCACATGCAGTAATGCCATGTCACAACACAAGGACACCCTGACCCTGACCTGCATTCCTCTGCTGCTCTGGTTTGGAAACCTCTTACTGGTGTGTGAGTGCCATCTTTCTCTCAGACGCGTTACCGTCTATGCTGGACATTATTTCCAACACAGGTAAACAGTTTTCTCATTCTGATAAATTCTGAGGTGGATCCATTAAATGGATTTACTGGTTTAGGGATACAACTGTGAAAATCCAACCTCACATCTGCCTATGAGGAAGAAGAGCTTTCAGATTAGAGGGTACCAGTGCCTCAAATGTATTCCTGCAGTAATAAATTAGCCCTTGTTCACTTAGTATTATTGATTTTGTTCTTGATTGACTAAGCAGATACCACCAGAGAGTTGAAATGCCTTGAACAAGTTAAAGAGTTGGTGTCCTTCAGATTAACTGATCAGCTGCAGCATTAACCAATATCTGAAAGCTCTCAATAACCAGAGAGCACTACGCTTTTTTGGCAGTTTCTGGGAATGCATTCTAGAAATTCTTAGGACTTATTTCCAAGGAGCCTAGGGAGACAATAGGAACGACAGAAACCTTGCATCCCCAAAACACTGGCAAAATAGCAAAGCCTTCTCCAAGGGGTGTTTATCTGACACTTGCCGTTTTGGAGGTCAGTGGAAGGCAGGTCGGGCAGCCCTCCTGTGCCGAAGCAAAGGAGGTGCTCTGTGACCTCTGAGAAAAGAGGCATTTTTGTCACACGGAGATCACGTGCGCCCAAGGAACGCTTCCCGTGACCAAACATAACTGGCATGTACTTGAGATTGGAATCAGGACACAGAACAACAACAAAAGCCCTGCAGCTGCCTCGACGTCATACATTTTGGATTGCACAAGTCATCAATAACATTCTTCTACTAGCATTATACAAAACAGCCAATTTCTGTTGTTGTTGACTGAATGCGATCGCCTCCTAGCTCTTGTCAAGGGGCACCTTGCCTCCAGACACACACTGTGTATCTGAACACTCCGTGCACTCCTTGTTCTGGCTTTTGGGTGCCCACAAGTAGGCGTGTTAGCAGGTAAAATGCACACCTGCACCATTACGTCTTGTCCAGCAGAGCACATTTTTCCTACCATGTTCATCACACAAACAAACGTCTCATCAGTTAACATATAATGCCACCGCTATGGAACCCCCAAAGCATTTGTGAACTTTGACTGTTTAAAGGAAAAAAAAAAAAAAAGATGAAGCTTTTGTAACAGGCACACAAAATCTGTGTAACATTCATCTGACCATAGCAGAGCCTCAAGTCTCACTTCAGGCTTCTCACAGGCTTCTGGAGCCACATTAGTTACATCTTCGTGAAAAGCTGTAAGAAAAAAAGAGCTGTTACAGAGATAAAGAGTATGCCACAGACGCATTATTTCCCTACACTAAAGTAAATACTCATTAATATACTGGAGATGGCTGATGTACAAAGCACTGGGCCTGATCCCAAAAGTCACACCCAGGCATTGACTTGCTTTCTGCAAATCTGTGTGAGCTGAGGTTATTCAAAGCCTCCCCAGAAAAGCCTTAAGAAACAGCCATGTTTCGCACTGTTAGCTGTTCTCTAAGCATTTACAGGCAGGATACTGTTAGTAAATAAACATATAGTACTTCCATGATACACTCCATTTCTATACTATTGAAAGGGAAGATAATTTTATGACTAAAGCTTGGTTTTCACTGAATGCAGCTTTAGCACAGATGCTTTGGTGCTGCTGAAATCCACAGGATTGCCACAGCATCTGCATCACTGGTTATTATCGCTATTAACTCCACAAATCTGTGGTTCGCCAACTCTATACAGGCAAAACGCAGGATCTACTTCCAATTGGGAAAAGGTTCCTAGATGTCAGACAGGACATTCTCCCTGAATCAGCACTGCTGGTTCTTCGAGGCATTTGCTGAATTTTGCAAACTAGTTTGCCCAACTCCTCTGAGCGACTAACACCGATTCAAAAGCCAGCAGAGCCATTTGAAGTGAACAAGCAGCGTAAGAGCTCTCCTGGAGATTGTGTGTGTGTGGAAGGTGGAGATTTTAATCCCAAAAAGTGCCTTCAGCTGGAAGAGGCATCATGATCTTCTTACAAACGGTCTCCTTGAGCTCCGACCAGTGAATGCCAAAAGGCAAAGAGCGCAGAAACAACAGCAGGGTCATCTTCTGCCTGTGTGGCTATGGCTGTCAAAGAGGGAAACTGAAACTGGTTCAGGAATTTTTGTTCCTGGGAATACCAGTAACCTCAGGGAGCTGCTTTACAAAACCATTTATGGCAGCTATGAGAAGCACCTAGAGGTCCATTAGCCAGCACCAGCAAATCAGCAGGAATGGCATTCAACCAGTTGAATGACTGCAGGTTAATAGCCTCTAGCCCATTCAGCAAGGTCCTGGTTAACTACAAAACATCATGAAACGGGCTAATTGTTTCAAAGGCTTTAACAGATCAGCAGAATCAGAAAAGCACAATCCCATAAACCATATAATCATCATGCTGGTGGTGGAAACTTCACAACAGCATTCACACATTTGGATTGAGCTTCCTTTTACAAATCCAGAGTCATGCTTAAAAATTAAAATATTGCTGCAACGCTCTAAGATGGACAACTAACCCAAGTTCTTCTCCTGGAAAGCGCTACAGGGTTGAAGGAAATTCTCTGAAATTCATCACTTAAGTTTTACCACTCCTCAAAACCTTTGCTTTGATCACCCATTTCCTGGTGTCAAATCACCCTGCTTGATGGCCACAGTATCACTGACAGCAGGAAACCACCCGTGTTTGAATGAACTACCATGCTGAAAGTGGGTTGGCTAGTCATGGAGAAGACCAGACCAGGCCAATTTTATTTAGTACTGGGTTTATCTCTAAGGATGCTTCTATTGTTTCTTTTCTTCTTCAAAGCCTGCACCATCCAAATCCCCATTAACTTGTGCAGGGTTCAAATAAATCAAGCTCAATGTTTCCTCAGGACCCTAAGAGCCTTCTGACGTTTTGGACCATAAGCCTCTCCATCTTGTCCCCTGCTCCAGGAGCAGCAACAGCAAGTGAAAGCAGCCAGGAACACAGTGAAGAACAAAAGATCTCCCTCATGATGTTTTCTGCCTTTCCATCAATCTGCCGCCGAAGAAATTCTGGATGTAGTTGTATTTAATGGCACTTGACAGATATTTCGGCGACAAATTTCCCCTGCTTGCTCTCTGAACCCATGTAAACACTGTGGTAAGGAGCTCAAGGGCTTTAAAAAAAGCCCTAAATAAGACTTGACACAGCTGTCAAATGCATGACATGGACTATAACGTACTGTTGCAATACAGTGGTATTTATGAAGAAGTAAACATGGGAAAGCTAAAGGCACTGGTGTATGCTTGGAGAAGGGAAGGCGTGGGCCTGTCTCTGGACCCCTTCTTCAGGAAGAAGCTCATTAGTGACACAAGGCCTCGAGGGGTGATTAAAGGACCTCCCTGCAAACATTCAGAGGCCAGCTCAGTTTCAGTGGGATTCCTCACCTCCTAAAAACAAAGGGAGGGTGTAAATGTTTGAGGAAAGCCCCTTTGCTAATGTTTGACGCTGTAAGAGCAGCAAATACTTGTTCTTGCCTTAGGCAACCCGGGGACTCTCCAAGAGATGTTACACTCCTGTTCACAGAAGGGAAGGATTCAGCAGAATTGGGATCACACAGAGAGGTGGACTGTGCCAAAGGAAGGTCAAGGGAACAGACCTGTTAACAAAATGCTAGGAATTCACATTTTTTGCTCTCCCGGTTCAGAGCCTGTCACCCAAGCCTCCGCCAGCCTCAAGAGACTCTGCCAAGACACAGTCCTGTATCGGAAGCACAGCTCAGTACTCTGGAAAAGCTTAGTTTCCAAATACTGTCTTGAGAAATATTCCACAGTTTTTCATCCCTCTAGTCACAAAAATAAAACAGAATAAAATAAAATAAAAGCATGAGACAGGCTCTTACCTCACTCTCCTGTCCCTGGACATGGTACTACACCACACTATTGCATAAAACCAGCCACCATCCAAAGACTGCTGGAACAACAAGTCTGTACCGAATTACAGAATCATAGAATTGTCTAGGATGGACTGGACCTTTCAGATCATCTAGTCCAACCATCAACCGAACCCTGATAAAAAGCCATCACTAAACCATGTCTCTAAGCACTAGGTCAACCCATCTTTTAAATCCCTCCAGGGATGGGGCCTCAACCCCTTCCCTGGGCAGCCCATTCCAAGGCTTAAGAACCCTTCCTGTGTCAAAATTGTCCCTGATCTCCAACCTGAACCTCCCCTGGCACAACTTGAGGCCGTTTCCTCTTGTCCCATGGCCTGTTCCTTGGGAGAAGAGACCGACCCCCCCTGGCTACCCCCTCCTTTCAGGGAGTTGGAGAGAGCGAGAAGGTCTCCCCTCAGCCTCCTTTTCTCCAGGCTGAACACCCCCAGCTCCCTCAGCCTCTCCTCACAAGACTTCTTCTCCAGAGCCCTCACCAGCTCCGTTGCCCTTCTCTGGACCCGCTCCAGCCCCTCAATGTCTTTTTTTGTGGTGAGAGGCCCAAAACTGGACCCAGCCCTCGAGGTGGGGCCTCACCAGTGCCCAGTCCAGGGGGACGATCACCTCCCGAGGCCTACTCACCATGTTGTTCCTGACACAGGCCAGGATGCTCTTGGCCACCTGGGAAGATGCAGTGTATCCTCTGATGCAACAAGCACTACTGACACCTCTCCTTGGCCACTCCAGGTGGTTTATTGAAGAAGAGTTTGTCTCTCAGACACGTGGCCGAAGCTCAGACTGGCACAACCTCTGCAGCAATACCTCCTCGTGGGCACCACAAACAAGTCCCTGGTACTTCGCTCCTGACCTCCACGTGCTCGCCAGCCAGGCAGGAGCTCAAAGCCAGGTCTGGCATTTGTCAAGGACAAGGCAGAGCCCAGCACAACACCCCAAAAACCATGGGGCTTGAGTGCAGCACCCCTGGCGCAAGCAGTGGGGCCCGAGTGGAAAGGGTGCATCTCCCTGGGGTTTAGGCATCAGAGCACTTGCCCGTTTGTCTTGGGAAGGGAGGATTTTTGACCCGGGCCAGTGCCACAATCCCTTTCAAAGCACAGTGGTGACGGAGGAGGGCTTGGATACACCAGGATGGGAAAGGTGGCAGAGGGGCAAAGCCTATGCCAGCACTGCTGCCAGGGCTTCCTCTGACCTGTAGACAGGGAAGATGACCACTCTGAGTCCTGAATAACAACTTCTTCAGGCATGGGGGAGTTTCAAGCTCCTCAGAAGAAAGAAGAGGTCTCCGGGATTGCTCATGGAGCTGCTCTGCAGTGACACCGAGCAAAGAAGAAAGCGGGTCTAAAAAGGATTGTTTTGGGCTTTTCTAAGTACATTCCCTTGTTTAGGATTAGAAGATAATGACTTTTGCTACGCTGCAGAGCAATTATAAAAATAATTCTCTTCACCTAGTATCTTTTATCCTGAGAGATCCATGGGGCATTTATGAACCATAGGCAAGATATTTTAGCCCAGGAATGTCTGCAGCTGCAAACAAACACCTTCTGGGCTTGTTCAGTTCAAACGTTTGCAGGGGTGAACATCCAGCTACGCACTTCATTTCATCTGCTTTTCAACAAACAAACAAGAAAACGTGCCATTTGCAAAACTGATTTGTAGGAATAAAATTCACGTGTTTTTAGGAAAATACTGAAAAGGCTCCACTACGAAAAAAAAAAATACACTCTAGTAAAATTACAAATTCAAGTGTGGTCCTGTCACAGATTCCACAATAACTATATTTAATTACCCTCATGCACACTAATTTACCTCGGCTTTCTCAGAGGTTGTTTTATTACGCTTGACAAGAATATCTCCCAGGCAACTCACTTGGGGGAGTGGTGACAACTGCCGTTTAATCAGTACAGCAATTAGCTTAACTTCTGCTTAATGGCTGAACATTCAACCGATGGCATGGACTTTAGCGATGTTTAACTCGGGGATGGAGCAAAGGCAAAAGTTTAAACCTCAGCCTGGCTTCAGAAGAAACTGCAATGAAGATTAAATAGAAAAAAAAAAAATAAAGAAGTATCAGATAGCAACAAAACTTCAGTAAAGCTCGTTTTCAGGATGTGTTTTTTTTTAAAAGAAGCCCAGTCCTCTTGGCCAAATAGAGTAACACAATTCCCAAAGTGAACTTCCTAAGAGAGTGCTGAGGGTGGGAGGGAGAAGGATTCCTTCTCCCACTGCAAAACTACTTTACATCTGATGGCTGAAACAGCTTCCTGCAGCCACACTGCTCCCCGGCTCCAGGGGGCTCGGGGTACAACCAGACAAATCCTTGCTGGGTTACAAATGCTTCCAGATACGCCGTAAATAAACGGAATTGAAAAAAAAAAAAAAAATCCCACCCAACCTTCTCCCCAATTCCTGTGCCACTGCGTCTCCCCGAGAGGGCAAGAAATGGTCGTGGACTGGGGGACGAAGCCCTCAAAAACCTGCTGGGAAACCCTCGGGGACATTCTCTTCCAAGCTGGGAATCACTAAAAAACAACTGGTGCTGATGAGGTGGGGAAGGGCGACCCGGCTCCAAAAACCTTATCATCTCTGGCGAAGGCTGCAGAAGAAAGACAGAGGCCTCTTAAACCAGCCATTTAACAACATGGTTTTGATGGAAATTCTGATCTGGGGCTTGAGAGCTTTGCCAGGGAAACGAATTGGGCCTTTCGAGACTGATGAGAATCCAAGCTGTATTGCATCATTTTGCTCGAATAATTCTTGAATAATTGCCATATTGCAATTATAAGTGAAATCAGACCGTCTTTCTCAGCAAAGGAAACATTCTTGTTATAATTTGCATGAGAAATACCTAGACAAAGGATGCTATTAATTCTAAGAAAGCTAAGGTGGTGGTCGTAGATACAATATATTACTGGAGTTGAACCCTTAAGTGAACTGGTTTTGATCTATTCTGCGGAACTGTTTTTATCTGTTCTGTGATATCTGCTGTTATCTGATGTTCTGAATATCAATTTCTGCAACAAAGTAGTGCTAAATCTCTGCTACGCAGAGGCCAGGGGAGAAGATATAATTCCATTTACTTTAAGTAGACACGATTCACTAATTTTTAGAAGCATATGGAGACCTCTCCATTTTACGCCTGTGCTACATATAAAGTTCATTAACTTTACCATTTTGGTTGGGTTTTGTGTAACAGTGATTTCTCAAGCCTTCCTCCTGAATTAAAAGCGAGGATCAAACCAACTTGTATTCTCCGAAAAAGAACAAATACAAGTAGTCCCCGACAGATGTTAAACTGCATGCCGCATTTAAAAGGCATGCAAGGCACGAGTGTATTAGGAAAAAAGCTGATGCATTAGTAATGGGTTTGTACCACTGTTTCTCCTTCTCTTTTCTTCTCAGTAGACATTATTTTGCAAGAAAATTGTGCTGCTAAAAAATGATAAAAACACAGTATGTGGTATCAGCTGCCTTAGTGCCACGTTCACAATAACAGAAGCAGCCCTTCCCAAGTGCTGTGAAATAAACCCAGGGGTATATAGGCTTTAATCAACAGGGCTGCTTTCATATAGAGTTAATTCTGGCTCAGCTTTGCACGCACGCACACACACACACACACACACTGCTCTTCTGCTCCACCACCACCCACATATTGCACTCCTCAGAAGTATCTGCTCGCCATTAAACAAGCAGCTTTCCTAATCTGCTTTGACTTTTTGGAGTGGATTTGGCCACACATGAAGTTAGAGTGATGCATCAGCTTGCATCCACCCCTACAGCTCTTTGCAGGTGGTGTAAACGCAGGGCTCGGAGAGCCCAGGGGCTCCTTCTGGAGACCCTTCTCCGTGGAGGCTGCGGGCGCTACCCTTTACTCTGGCCACTTTGTCCTCCTGCCACCAGGCTGTTGTCCCAAAGACGGTCCCAAAGGGAACTCTGGCTCCCACCTCCGCTTTTCCCCAGGGGATCCCGGAGCCGAAACCTTGGCGGCAAGGGCTGCTGCTGCAGAGGAACTGTCTCAACTTGAAGCTCTTCGGAGAGGGCAGGGCGCAGTTTCACCAATCGAGGAGTTGAAGGCAGAGGAGGGGGGGGAACATCTTCCAGCTCTTAACATAAACATGCAGAGCTCTGCTCAGCCAAGTTGGGTTTTTCTTTTTTTTTTTTGGTCTCCTTTGTAAAGCTCACCGAGGTGTTCCACACGGCGGAATAGAACAACAGGGTTGTTTAGCACCCCAGGCAAAGAACAAATGTTTATTAACCCAGAGAAATATTCCTGCTCAGACTTGGCCTGGCACGTACAGCTCTGATGAGAAGTCACTCAGGCCTTCTACATTAATCAGACTGAGCTCTTCATTAAGAGTAAAAGAAGCGTCTGCTCTACATGTCCATCACAGCTTTTACTTTTTTTTTCCTCTCTTGATAATACGCAATTATTTTCCTTTTAGTTTTAATTAATCTGTCATTCCTACCTGTAGCCATTTGCCAGGTACATCATGACTTCCACATAAAAGGGTCTGTTTTCATTACACATACAATCTCCTAATCATTTCATACTTCTAACTTCCCTTCCGCCTTCCACCTCCTAAAACACTTGAAAATACAGTATCTTTTTTTAAATCCTTCAAGAGAACACACGTGTTAAAGCCAAGAAGTGTTTAAGATGCCAAAGCTCTAGCAAAAGGGCAGGTGAAGCAGAATGGGTCGTAGATCTCTGCGTGCAAAGGGAGCAGAGACTTCAGAACGTGAAGCCGCTGCAGAAACACTTCTTCACACTTTCATCAATTGTTTCATTTCAAAGCTAAGCTCAGGAACTGTTAACCAAAATTCTGGTGAGGTTAACAGACAAAGTCGCATCTCTCCTCTGGTATCGGGGCCACAGGGTAAACGGCACACACACACACAGTTCCACTGAGAAAATAATCTAAATGTCTTTCTGGGGCAATATCCCATATTTCTGGGGCAATATCCCTTATTTGTGCTTCCTCTCTACAGCGTGGGATTGCGACGTCCCTTCCACTCGGACTAAGTGCAACCACTGGATTTGGATGGGTAATGAGTGGCCGGGCTGAAACGTCTCCACTAAAACGTTCCTCCACCACAACGTCTGAAGCCTTTTTTTTTTTTGTTTCTTTTCTGGCTTTTAGTTCAAAGTCCCCAGATTCCAGCAGGCACCTCCTGCTCAAGCCAAAAGATTTGGTCTACGGAAAGTTCGCACTTGCTCGGTAATGCAAAGAGAGCACACTGTCACCTAGGAGCAAGGAAAGGAATAGAACCAGGATGACACGCAGGAACAACACACCTTAAAAAAAAAAAATTACTCAGCTGAAATGTAAAACACGACACAATGACGTGTACAAACCAGGACAATCAGCATTCACCCCAGTAGCACTATGGCTGCTAATTGTACGTAATGACCTTGGCAGGTAGCGAGTTACTTATCTATCAGACCTACCACCTCACATGCACATTTTCCAGAGAAAAGAAGGAAAAGCCAGCAGCTATCCCAGGCGACTACAGGTCTCTCTGCTGACTTCGTTGTCTCCCCTTCCTAAAAGATCGGTTACAGTAATTTTCTTCACACGCAGCCTTACAGGGAGTCCGTGACCCCAGGGCAGACCTTTTGAAAAACCTAAAGATAACTCGCCGACGGAGAAGCAGTGCTGGTAGGAGCGATGTCTAACAGATCCCATAACCCACACCAGCTGCCCGTGGAACAGCATTTTAAAAAAAAAAAAACACAACGAAACACCAAAAAGACACACACACCACACACACACACCCCCCCCACCAAAACCTTTTGCTCTTCCAAAGGCTGAGGAATGAGAAAACGCAAGCAGAACACACGGCTTTACTCCCCCAACCAAGGGCTAAGCATTAAACCTCTTTATGTCTTCTGCAGAAAGGATTCAACAGTCTGCAGTGCTGGCCATGGGCATTAAACCGTACGTATGCGGGCAAGTACCAGTTTGAAATGTGGGAAGGGACCCAGAAATCTCTCCCCGAAGACGAACGTATGGAATTCAACCACGTTATCTACAAGAACTTGGGAGACATCCCAACAACAGGTTGGAACAGCCTTGACATATCTGATGCTTCAGCAAGAGCCCTGTGGGAATGGCTCACGCCAACCTGCCCAGCTGGCAAGCGTCCAGCTTCCACACAGAACGTCGGGAGAATCCCAAGAACTCACCAGGACGGCAAGAAACCATTAACAACTTCAAAGCCAGGGTTATAAAAGCGATTTTCCTTTTTGAAGGGTGGGCCAGAAGGCCCATAAAAGGCAAAGCAACCAGTGCCCATTTGAAACTGTCCAGTCGCTCTTCAGTGGTAACGTTCTACCGCTCTCCTGGAAGAATTCAAGCACCTTAAATCCTATCGATACTTATATGATCCTAGAATCCCACATGTTTTTAAAAACTGCTAGCAGACAGAGTCCTGTGAGCACGTGAGCCTACCAAAGGGCTTCTCTATCAAACCAAGGATAGAGGTCCACTGCAAACATGATTTGTATGATGACAGAATACAACAAGTTCCTCCATCCTGCCGCTTCCCAGAGATTTATATAAAAGCAGACTCTCTACAACATCACCCACTCGATCTCAGTTCAGCTCTAAATGTCAGATCGTCCTTCTCAGGTGCGGCACCACACACAGCACATCCTGACTTCTCATTAATTAAAACCTAATTCTGCATGTCGGCACGGCCATTTCTTCCAGATCAGAACAAAAACCCTTGCACGTGCAGCCTTCTGGCTTTTGGCTGGCGTAGACTACGTGCTGAGATTGATCATTTCAGCTCAGTCAGACCTCGGTACCCTGGTAATCCTAACGCTACGCCAGGAGGAGACTCTCAACACTGCAGGAGTCAACGCTGCCCGTCACTTCCAACTCACGCAGCCCAATATAAGACTTCAGGTTTTGCGCTGAGGGTGAAGATCTCCATCTTAAAGAACCTGAATTGCCCGCCTAGGCTTTCAGAGCTTTCCCTTTTATTATACCCCACGCCTGTTGTGGAGTTTGGAGTTAGCTCCTTGGTGATTTAGACAAAGGTGTTGGACTCACGCTCCAGAAATGGAGGCACTTTTCCCTCTGCAGACCCCTCCGGTGGGCTGGGCAGCGTTGGGCAGAGGGGGCTGCTTCCACCCGTCCAGAAGCGCGCATCCGAGCTTGAGCTCCGGTCCTAACTGTGTTTAGAGCTTTGCGTTGCAAAAGCAGGATTAGGATCAAAAAGAAGTATATGAAAAAAAAAAATAAAAATCCATTTTATAAAGCACTTTTACTGGCAGAGAGAAGTTCCCCAGAAAGTTCAAAAATGGGTGCTACAAGTGAGATGCTAAATTTTGCATATGTAGTCTACTAACTATAGAATAATTTCTGGTATTCAGCTGCTGGGGAGGGTATTTTGAATTGTATCACTGCACGTTTGAGATACGATTAATCATCCTCCTCAAATTAGCCTCGGGGAAACAATTGTTCGCTCTCATCTATTTTTTTTTTTTTTTTTTTTTTTACATTTCATTACAGCCAAGGCTTAGGTTTTGAACCCAGTGCCTAACCAAAACAACATACCTTCTCCCTCTTTTTTGGAGGGTGAAAAGTAGAGAGACCTTTCAAGTGCAAAGCAGCAGCTAAGATCGACCTTCCTTTCACTCACATCGCTGCCTCCTCCCCTCAAGCTTTCCCGGTCTCTCTCACCGCATAGCGGGCTCAGGTCGGGCTACCAGGTTGCACTGAGCTAGTTGCCAACCTTGTCTTCACTGGGTAATCCCACACGTCATCCCAGAGAGGCACATAATCCCAGCCCATGAGCTCTGGCATGGGCATTTCGGGTCATTGCCCTTCCACCTGTGAAGTAGGGAAAGGCACCGCTTCTCCTCAACTCCGCGGACCTGGAAGGGAATTCCCACAGAGATGCAACCCCACGGGGGTTGCTTTCCCCCTGGTGAGTGGCAGGGCTGAAAATCAAAAATCAGCATTTTATGTGCTGCTCCTGCTTATTTAATCCACTGTGTTTTTAAGAAACAGTGAGAAGACTGGATTTGGAAAAAAAAAATAATTAAAAAGGCTATATACTTTTGTTTTTTTCCTCCCACAAATATGTACGAAGAAGTCCTTGGATGTTCCCATCAGTTTCTGGCCCTGTCTTTAAAGACATTAATATGCTTAAATACCTGGGAATTAGGTTTCAATTATCATGATCCCCCAGAGGTGTTTTTACTTTTTCTTCTTCATTATGCAAAGAACATGAAGCAAGATCAGGTTTTTATGAGCCCACCCACAAAGGCATCAAATATGCTGACTCTTAATAACAAATTTGGAATGGAGAACCTAGTCTTGGTGAATGTATTTTAATGTTAAAAAAAAAAAAAAGAAAGAAAAATAACACTGCCAAAGAGGTCCTTTCACTCTAATGGCACAACCACAGGAGAGTAATGAAAGTAACGTGACTTCCCGATGTCCCCAAAATGCCACTCCATACAATAGCATCACCTGCCAGGGTGCAGGGTAGATCGAACTATTCCTGCTGCCTTCTCTTAAAAAAAAAATGAGTAAATAGAAATTGGGGAAAAGAGAGACCTGGTAGTTTCACTTCCATCTTTTTCTCCAGGCGGTAGGACAAGGTGAGCAGAAACAGCACCAGCCATCACTCACCGCACCTCCCCGGCGTTAAAAAGAGCCGAGCTGGTTACCAGCACAATAATGCAAAAACTCAAGGGGTGTAGACCCACAGCAGGCACTTAATACAATTATTAATAACTACAACCATTTAGTAAAACCATCCAGTTACTTTGTTCACGCACTAGAAATTTTAGGCCTCCTCAGAAATTATCTTTCATCCTCTGGGAATGGAGTCTTATGGTTGGCTTCAAAGACGCTGGCACAAAGCGCAGACCTTTTGTTTAATTGCTTTCTTTTGAAGCAGAATATTAAGTCAAATGAAACTGAATATGAAAGGGAGAGGCCATACCCGAGTCGATGGGAACAAACAAAGCCAAGGCAAACCATATCTGCCCCCTTCCCCCATCTCTGATGTTATTAAGGGAAGCATACTTTCCCATCTAACCTCTGCAAAATTGCTCCAGCAGGAAAGAAAAAAAATAAATACGATTTGGATGGAAAAAAACCCCAAAACCTATACTTTCCCAAGCAAATTTTATTTCATTTTATTTTTTAACATCCAACAATATCTAAAGCTGGCACTCTCAGAAGTACTGGCGCTGGAATGGCTCTTTTCCCACTGTCGTGAAATCACTGATAGCAAGTTAGACTAAGGTCACTTGAAAAAAAAAAAAAACAAAACAAACACACCAAACCCATTGGTAGTGTTTTTAAAGAATCAAGGTTTCTATGCAGCAGACGTGTGAAAATATGAATATACATATCCATACATTTCCATGGATACACGTAAGTAAATACATATAGAAATGCACCAACAACCACACCTCTGTGGACACTAGGGGTTGGTTCCACACATCCCCCCCGGGACTCAGACCTTTTCCAGCTACAATTTAGTATTTGCGTTCCCTCTGTTAAAAAGAAACTGCCAAAGCCAATCGCTTGAGCTGTGTTTTCCTTTGCTGATACAAACTGCTATGCAAACAAAAGGGAACAACTATGCGGAGGACTGTACCTAGGAACATGTGGCAAATTGCTTAACCTTGACAAAGAAAACTTTGGGGGCGGGGGGGAGGGAAATAAGGAAAAAAGAA